>JABUQX010031890.1:0-33156 GCA_015478945.1 Trachelipus rathkii
GGAGGAGTAAGAGAGAGATGGGTAATTCTCTCAAAGTTTTACTCTATATTATTTTATATTATATTATTATATATAAAATTTATATATATTATTAAATATTATTTTTATACAACATCAATTAATATATGGTATATATATATAGTATATAGATTGGATATATATATATTAGGATATAAAAATATAAATATTCTACTCGTTGATATCTTTATCTATTACATATTTTATAAATATTGTGTTTTTAGGTTCGCGGAGACGTTGGAGATCTGTGTTTTGTTAATGCTGGAATGACCTTTTAGAATCAAGGACACCGGTAAAGGACAGGGCAATGAAGATTCCTCGTGGGTGAGCGGAAATTACGTGTATAAGTTACGTTTTTTTGGGTGAAGTGAAAAATGTTTTTTCCTCTATGGTAAGCAGATTTTTTTAGAAGGTAGCCTTTTTTAAAGTATACCTAAAAATTAAATTATTGAACTTAAAATTAAATTATAGATTTTTAGTTATAGGTCTCTATAAATTATCAGTTTTTCCTTAAAATGTTTTTTTACAAAATTTAACTAATTTGGATTTAATCATGAAGCTGCTTGTGATTTTGGTCTATTGTTGGTGTTTGAGAGGAGTTTGGATAAAGATGAGATTTTTCGATGATTCTTATGGGGTTTTGGGAACTCTTGATCTTACATCGTTAACTGTCGATGGGTTTAAATAAATTCGCATGATGTAACTAACAGCATCCAATGTGCGGTACTTAAGCTAAAGGGGTTCTCTGAATAATTAATAAATAATAAATTTAATATATAAATAATATATAATAATTAATTAAATAATAAATAATCATTAATTCAATAATAATATATATGAATTTACTTAATCATATTTCTTGCAATGTTCATTGTTTAGTATTATTTTCATGTATGAAAATACTTTTATTATTCATTTTTATATACTAATTGTTATACAAGTATAACTAGCACCTTTTCCCTTCAACCTCCATTCTTTACCTATTATATTCTTTTTTTTTTTTATTTATAATTTTGTTCCTTCGAAAGACAATTCTAGATTTGGGCTGAGAGCTGACTCGATCTCATCTTGGCTTTCGACTAATCTTCGATTAGGAAGAAGAAGTAATGAAATGAAATTCCTTTGATTTTGTTCTTATAGTTCTACCTTGTATTAAGAGAGGAGATAATATGCTAGATTTATGTATTATATGATTGTAGTCTTAATATATTTTGATAAATAATATATTTATTATTATATATATATTTATGATTTCTATATAGCTATTACGTATATATATATTATATCCGTTTTATAATATATGTGGTGGAGTTAAGTATTTTGATCCGTGTGTTATTCTTATCACAAATATATTTAAAAAAATATATCTATCACTTTATATTTTTAATTTTGAATCCCAGATATCATAGACTTTCATTTTTGGGTTTCTCTATCAGGTAACACATTAGCTAAAATTTATCTATTATTATTCTAGATAATTTGAATATACTTGTATTACCATCTATATATACCATACTACTCTTTAAGAATTAATATTGAATGGAAGCCATATACTAAATATGATAGAATGAGTAAACTATCTTAACAATAACTTTTCCATTTCGAAAACATACAATTTAATTAACATTTAGGATTAAAATAGCTTGAAGGTTGAAATTATATCAGTCATTATTTAAGAAATAAGAATCTCAATAAATGGAGAATCTACGTAGAACACAAAGTCCGACAATAAAACTTACATAATTATAGATTCCAACATAAAATAACAATTTAATAAATTTGACAGAAGAAAAATCTGAAGTAATACCCAAAACATTTACTAAAACAAAATTAAGAGGAAATAAAGGAATGAGGGAAAATAAACAAACATGGCGGACAAAAAAATTTAAAATCAAAAAAATTTTTGTCAAATACTCATGTATCTAACATACTTTAAGTATAAATAAAACATCAATAGTATATATACAAATTAAGGGGGAAGTCGTATTTTTTTTGCTCGCTGATTTCACAATAACTATACTTAAAATCACAATGCAGGTCAGATAAGAATTATCTACATCCCGTAAACCTATAACGTTTGAAGTTAAATGCTTGGAAGAACAGATGAAACATTTGTTCACAACAGCTAAGTTTGATATAACGCGAGTTCATTAGGAGTTGACCTATTCTATTGAAATCATTCTAATTAAATTGTTAAATTTATTTCCTTTCCAAATACGTTTAAAATTTTAGTTTGAATGTGTATATACTCATACGTTCCTTTATCTATTTCTTTAATATTGTTTCGACTAATAAAAATTATACTACAACACAACTGTGATCCTCCAAACTCTCCTATGTTTAAACATATCACTCTTCCGGACTCTCGAATTACTCCAGCTGATGTAATAAGGATAAGATTGGCAAAAAAATATCTCAATCATGATATCAAAAGTCAATACTTATTGATTAGTAAACAAAGAAAAAGACACAAATCAGAAATTAAAGCGGAACTTTCTTCTGTCCGTACATATATACCAAGGACGGAACTCTCGCTAGATTAACATGGTGTTCCAGAGCAGGGCTTTTGGAGTCGTTCAAACTTTCATCCCGACTTGCGAATCGATCACCGCTAACACTATTCCAAAATGGATACTAATCTGATTCTAACTGCGACTATGCTGGTCAATTTTAGTGGTGAAGCTTCGAAAAATTTTTGAAAATTTACCTGAATATCCGACTCCCGACTAAAAATCTATATTTTTGATAATTATCAAGAAACTACAAGGGATAGTCCATGAAGACTCGACACGCGAATAAGGAATCTATTTTCCTTGGAACTACTCAACGAATTTAGCCGACTTGGGATAAGATCCAGCTATTTACATAGAATTGGTGACTACAAATCGTGAAGTGGGGGATGAAGTGTAGATACGGACTTAAGCATTAAAAAATAAAAATATTCAATAATATGATTTGTGTACTAATCGGGCGATCGATATTTTTATCGTGAAGTACCTCGTAACAACTACAATTTACTGCATTTATACATTTCTTTTATCTATTTTGATGTTCGAATTGATCACAGTCTCTATATTCACTTACTTTACGATATTTAACGAACCACATTTTCTATATGCTCGAGCTTTAATAATCCATAGGATATTA
This sequence comes from Trachelipus rathkii, assembly GCA_015478945.1. NCBI lineage: Eukaryota > Metazoa > Arthropoda > Malacostraca > Isopoda > Trachelipodidae > Trachelipus > Trachelipus rathkii. Next base: position 3,166 of record JABUQX010031890.1, read on the forward strand.
ATCCTAGTATAATAGATTCTTAATTTTAGGAAATATATTATGCTTGAAAGATACAGAACCTTTTTTTCAATAGAAAATATGATATGTCGTACACAGTGAGATTTAGACATTTAATATGCGTTGCGTTTATTCGATTAGTTGTATAAATCTTTGTGTAATTCAATATGTAGATCTTATTTGTTAACTCTATCATCTTGTAATTTTATTGTTGAAGCTATATTTATTTAGTTTAATAACTCCCAATGATCGGAAAAAGATGTCTGTATGGTGTATACAACGTGTAGCTTGTGACGAGGTAAGGAGCGTCGGATCAAAAAGTTTTGAGGTATTCGTGATGAGTAAGTTGCTAGATCGTTTTGGTCGAAATGATAATACAAAGGAAATAAATCATGGCAAAATAAAAAGTTCAGAGAGGACGGTGTTATTTAGAATTATGTCATAACCTTTAGGATCTGTCAAAGAAAAAACGTATTGGGTGTATTAGTTATAGTAATTGAGAAAGCTTTTAGACATTTTATATTCCGGGAAGGGTCTCCGGACCCCCGCTCTTTGGGTGTCGGGGCGTCGCGGGGTTCCTCCGCCCTCACCTAGGGTATAGAAACGTCCCTTATCACGTCGGCTCTGAGCCTGTTACTATTTAGGGGTGGTTTTTTGTTTTTTGTTGATTTAGTCATTATTTGCAAAGAATAAGTCTAGATGTATACTTACATTAGCATTCCCGATGGTAGGCAGTGGTGGGGTATTACGGCTTAGGGGGTAATAGGGAGTAGCTAATTTCTGGGGGTCTCGAACGTCTTTGGTATTTGGGTGTGGAGGGGGTTCCTCCGCCTCCTCTACGGGGTATGGTTCGTTGGTAAGAGACTAAATATTGCGTGTAATCTTTACAAATTATTTATTATAATTTATCCAAGATAGGTAAAAAAAAAAAAAAACGTATTTAAGAATATTATTTGACCCTAATTATTTATTTGTATAGTGTTATTGTGAAAAATTATTTTTTGTATCGAGTCGTCGTAGTGTGGGGTTAGTATTTTGTCCGTTAAAATGAAATTTCCCAAAACAGTTTTTAGATAATTTATGTAATGAAAACCATTCAATTATGATAGATGGTTCTTTTTATTTGTTGAAAGTAGCTACTGTACAGCTGGTGTAAAATTTGTATTCTTGAAAGTCTCAGAACCCATTCTTAATTGGTTTTAATAATTATTTCTGTTCATATTATTATAGTGTACAACTTACAGTCATTTTTATTATTACATTATTAGAACCTATTTATAAATTATATAACTAATATTATTCTTTAAAAATAATATTTTATTAATTAGATATTATTAATTAGTATATTATATTTATAATTTATCTATATTTATTATAATTATAAATGTTTTATTTTATTATTTATACTCAACTTTAATATATTTATTTTATTTTATTTTTATTATTTTAGATTATATTTAATATATATTTAATTTTAATATTATTTATTATATTAATTAATTATATATTATTTTATTAAAAATTATATTATTATTTTAAATTCAATCATATTATTTTAATACAAATTACATAAAGTTAATATTAAAATATATATTATTTTTTTATTTTATTTAAGCTAAATTGTGTGTTGTATGTGTGTGTTGCTAGATGTGACAAGAGATTTATTTATGATTTAAATTTGCGATTAATAATTAATCTTATTTTTTTTTATTTTATATATTTTTATGTTTGTTTATTTATTAATTTTTTTAAATGAGTTGAAATTTTTTCTTTACACATGTATATAAGTTTTTAAAATTACTTATAGAGTAAAAAAAAAATTATTGTCTTGAAAGGTATTGATCCTTTCTTAATTTTGTTCCGATTTATTGTTGGATGCTACATATTCTGTGTTGATACCGCAATGATTTGATTTCATATAAGTGTGTTTTTTAATAAAAAAAAGTTGCTTCTATTCTCATTTCTGCTTAGTCCTTTGATCTATTATAACAGTTCAGATTTGTGTAATATCTGTATTTTTATAGTAATTGAGATGGTATGGTGTTGTTACTCTCGATTTATCTCACTTATCATCCAATTTTTTTCTATTAATGATACGATCCCATATATAATATTATTATTTACATTTAGGTTAAAGTTATAAATAAACTAAATTGCTTTATGCCTAGTCAAAAAGATGTAGTCTTATTGCGTGTGCCCATATTAGTTTGTGCTTTTCATACTTTTCGAATGTGTGTATTGTAGTTGAGTAATGTTGATATGTGGTTTTGAATGCTAATCATTTCAGTTACACATCCCATAGGAGGAAATATCAATCAGTTAGAGAAACTAGTATGGTATATTCTGTATAATACAAATATACCGGTACCTTAGTTTGAAAAGTTTTTGTTAAAGATTGATTGTTTTATCCTATATCAAATCTCCGTCAAAGGTAAGTTTCACTTTTTTGTTTTAGAATAAAATGTAATGACTAGCTTCATCTTCATATATTTGTTTTGTTAACTCATATTATTTTATTTATAAAGTAAATATATATATATATCTTATAAAAATAAACTATTGCATTAAATGTTTTAATTTACTGGTTAATAAGGTCTCATTATAATAAATTAGAAGGGATTCAAAGGAAGCTCAAGATATACAGATATTTAATTTAAATGTAAATATTTTACGGGTATCATTTTGTGTGTGGATCATTTTTGACCTAGAATATGAAATGTATGCTATTGTTGTGTTTTATATTGTTTGTATTCGATATATCGATTTTGATATTGCACAGTTAATTTTATTTTTTCTTGTTTTGTTTTTGGTGTATTTTGTATTTTATAATTGTTTTATATATAATGGCGAAACATGCTTTATTTTATGACGAAACTAACTTGTTATAGTTTTTTGGAAATTTTTTTTAAAGTAAGATGTAGATCTATTTTAGTTTTTTAGATATGAGATTTGGAGGACTTTTTATTTTTCAGGTTTTTTTATATCTTTATAATAGTCAAAATCAATCCGTGTGAGAAGATAATTATATTCATTTTATATTTATTGAAATTTTGGAAGTAGGGTTGGATATGAGGTTGTATGTGGTTGTAAGTAATGATATACTAAATGTAGTTTCAGATCTTTTTACTAGAGTAATTTATAAATCTGGAGTGGATATGACAGTGCTATATTTATAGTTACGAATTTTTGATTTTTTAACTATATTAAACATTAAATATTTATTTTTATAATATAATTATTATAAGAATTATTATGTTTTTATTAAAATTCGTGATTAATTCATGTTTAGTTTATTATCAAGTAATTTTTTACTGTGATTAAGACGTATCTTTCAAAATTTGGTATAAATGGTATTGTAAATATAACTTTGCAAAAAGGATATTGTTTGTTCCAAGTGGGATGTGTGTCTTAGATTTATTTTCCATTTTTGACTTTAGTTATTGATTATGTATTATTTTTATTTTGTTATGAATTTTAATGATTATTTTTTTTACTCTCTTATGTTATTCCATCAATTTAGGGGTTGATTAAAAAAAAAATAGTCTTCCAAGTGATCAAATGCAGTTTGTGTATGAATTATATTTAATTTTATTATTATAGTTATTATTGGTACGGATTATTTCTGACCATGTATTGTAAAATTTGTATGATCATCATGGGAAATGGGTAGAATGATATAGGGAGTATTGTCGATTTGTTGCAAAGGAGAATGTGGTGGATGATGGTTAGAGACCGATCTCTCCTATTATAAGATTAATTACAATATAAATTATTATACGTTCTTATACATTAATATCTATTATTAGTAGTTATTACTTATATATTGTAGGGGGTCACTGTCTGGAATAGTATTTTAAAATTTATTATTAATAATTATTATGTATAATGAATCGGAGGGCAGAATTTATAATTTGATAAAAACAAATACTTGATTTTATTTTAAAATTTTAGCATAGATAGGAATCTTTGAGATAGGATGGGGCATTATTTATTATTGATTTGTTATAATACGTTCTTGATGGTTATTTCTACGGTTCATTTATAAATGCTGATTATTTGATATAGATGATATTTTTTTAGGGTTAGTACGTGGTGTTGTCTAGTGGTTTTATTTGAGAAGGTGACATTTCGAATACTTTCGATTGTACTTGCAATTGTATTCTGGCGTGCGTTCCCATTTTCAGATGCATACACGTTATTTGTTTATTTATTATTGTTATCTATATTTTTTATATTTTCTTTTATTATATTTTTAATATGATTTACTATTTATTTATTATATTATATATATTATATATTATTATATTATGATATATATATATGATATAATTAATATCTTAATTTATAATATTACAGTATTATATTTATATATATTATTCTTATATTGTTATATTATTTATAAATATTAGAATATTTTTTTTTTCTTATATTTTTATTAATTATTGTTCTGGACACCGGGGTTAAATTTTTTTAATTTTCTTTTGTTTATTTGTTTTTAGGGACCAATTCCAATAGGTAAATTGCTATGTATGTTTAATATTATTTTTTCTTTTTTAAGTGATGAAAGTGAATATGTTTAATGATTTATAATATTTCCTTTAGGATGGTAGAGTTGATTCGTTATTATGTAGTTTAGTTGAGTTATTTGTAATTCAAGATTTTTATTTTTTATTTTTTTGTTATTTTTTTCTTTTCTGTTTTGTTATAATAATATTTTTTGCCTTTTGTTTTTTAGTTTAAAATAATGTAAAAATTAACTGTATGCAAATTTATATAATTTGATTTGATTTTGCATATATATATATTATTATAATTATATAATTCAAATTATTTATAATTTTTGGACTATTTATATTATTAAGTATAAATTTATATACTTATTTATAGTAGAAATAATTTATTTTTTGAAATATTTTTAATTATTTTAATTTTTTATAATTAATTTATTTTTTATATTTTATTTAGTTTATATATATTTAATAATATATATTTATATAATATATTAGTATTATATATATTAATATTATTATTATTTATTTTTATATTATAATATTTTGTCTTGATATTTTGTATGATTATTTAGATTATATATATTTTATATATATTATTTTATTAAATTTTATTTTATTTTATTATTATATATTTTATATTATTTTTATTTTTTTTTAGTATTATATTTTATACTATATTTTATATATTCTTATATTTTTATCATTTTATTATATTGTATATTTATTTTAAATTTATTATTATAATTTATATTTTATATTTATTAATATATATTTTATGCTTTTATATAATATCATTATATATTTATTCTATATTATTATTTTTAATTTATAATATATTTTAGTATTTATTTTTTTTATGATAGATTTATTGTTAAGGAAGTCACAGTGTAGGATTCTCAGTTGTATGTGTGTGTGTTTGTTTTTGTTGTATATATAATTTATGGAGTGAGTAAGGAGATAATAATAAATGATGGTGAAATTGAATATTAAGCAGGTATTTTCAAACCTGTTGTGATTTCTATTTTGATTAAATTTTGAATTAAAGTGTGATAAATTTTTTTCCTCCGGAGAGATAAAGGTTTTATAATATTTATCGAGAATGCGTATAAATTTAATTGTATATGGGTATTTATTGTTTTTTGAACAGGTATAGTTGATTTAATCTAGTTGTGGTACTGATTGTTGGTGTTTTTTTAATCCAGTTAGTCTTATTATTCTATACTTTTGCTTGTGTATTGTATCATATTTATGACGTATTGAATTTATATGTGAGATTGGATATATGTTAGTTGTGGAGAATGTATACTTAAATTTCTTTTTATTTTCCTTATTAAACACTTGTTATTATTATTATAAATATTACTATTTCTTTTTAAAATTTGTTATTTTAATATTATTTATTTTATTATATGATATTATTAATTATTTATTATATAATATTATTTATTTTTATATTTATATATATTTATTTTATTATATAGTATATTTTTATTTTTATACTTAGGGTATAGTATTGTATAATATATCAATAAGTATTTAAAAATATTTTGTAAATTCAAATTTTCTGTATACTATAATTTTTTTTACATATTAACGTATTTTTAAAATTTATGTATTTGTAAATTTTAAAACATTTTATTATAATTTAATATATATGTAAAATTTTGTTTTCTTATATCTTATGGGTATATTATAATTTAGGAGGGTGCGTATAATAGAATATGTAATAATTTTGACTTTGATATGTGCTGTAGAGTTAAGTGAATAGATGTAGGAGATTTATTTTAAGTATAGAATATATTTGGTAAGATTCTATAGTTAAATGTTGAGAAGATTAGAGAGGTGATGGATATATTTGGTAGTATAATAATATATAATAAATATTAGTGTTGCTAATTTAGATTATTAGGATCAGTTTAAGGTGTAGTATTTATATATGGTGATATTTTCATCACTTACGTCATATAAGGTTTCATATAGAATATCGCAATATAAAAATCCGCACACCTTCGCAGAGGAGCTAATTCTACGTTGGAATATTATACTTTGTTTTGATGACCTAAATTAATTTACATGGGTGATAAGTAGAAGAGTATGTATATATTTTATATTATCCTAAAGGGTTTGAAGAGGTTATTGTTACAGTATTGTGGGTGTGATGTGAACGGTTCCAATGAGTTTTCTTGGTTATCTATGTTATAATTGTTTGTTTGTGTGAGATTATGACTATGTGTTTGTGTAGGGTTCTTATCGAGACATTTTATTTTTTTTGTTTTTATATTGTGTCTAGATACTTTTTAATAATTTATTAGATTTTGTTTGATGATATGGATTAGAAGTTATGGACGGTTCGAGTGAGTAGTTGTTGTGTAGTGTGTGTGAAGATAGTTTATTATGAGGTGATGAATTAGATGTTTTTCTTAGTGTAAGATGAAATTTATTATTATACATAATTATTTAATGCTAAATGTAATAAATATATCCTATTTAATTAGGTTTTTATATTTGTTTAATATAGATTTTTTTTATTATATTGTATTTAAATTTAGAATTTTGGAGGATTGTAGCATAGGGTAGCAGTGGATAAGTTGTTTCAGGATTAGAAGAGAACCAGGTGGGTGTAAAAATTAAATATAGATAATGTATTTATTTGTTTGGTGCTGTAAACAGTTCAGTTTGATAGCTACTTGATCGCCAATCGTCCATTGGCTAAATATCCAAAACAGATATATGGTATATGATGTAGTCATAGACGAATTTTAGAGTTCTTTATTACAAATTGAAGAATAGTGCTTTTAATTTTCCTATAGGATGTTATTGACGTTGATTTTGAAATGAATTCTTATTAATTTGATGAAATATTGTCCGGGGATTAGAAGATGTAGTTGGACGGCATGGTTTACTTACGAGACAAATTTCCTAGATTAAGTGATACAAAGATAATTGAATAAAAGGGTAATATAGAAATTTATAGTTGGAGTCTGTTGTATTGTGAGGTGACTAAGTATTTTAAGATCGGTGTTTTATAATCGTTTAATGTTATTTATGTGTGTGACTTTCTGAAGTTGTTATGATGTGGGGGATCTATGTTGTATCGCTGTATCCGATATGAAGTTTAGTTGAATGGTGTGTAGTGTAATTAGATTTTTAGATATTTATATATATTAGATAGCTTATGGCGATGTGATTGGTAAATGGTTGTTTTTGAAGGGGACTTGTGTTGTTATTTGGGAGTTGTGGCATTTGTTCATATGTAGATTGAGAAATATGATTGGGGGGATGTTTATTAGTATACTTATTTAATTAACAGTGGTTTTGTGATGATATGAATTGTTATTCATATATGGATAAAGTCTTATCTATATTTTATTTTGTTTTAGATTTATAGGATTTATGAGATCCGAGAAGTGTAATTGGTTTAGGATGTTAGAGGAATTATTGAGAGGAGTTGATATGCCAGGTTTGAGTTAACTTGAATGTAGATAGAGATTGGGCTTGTTTCAGTATGTAATTAGAATGGGTAGATTAGAGAATACATTCGGAATGTGAGAGTTTTTTAGGAAGAGAGTCTGTTTGTGTTTGAGATCTGAGGTTTAGAAGGTATTTTTATCTGAAGAAATCATGTGTTATTCGAGATAGTTTGCTTTATGTCATGGTTTAATTTTGAATAATTGTAGGTAAGTAATTTTATTGATCGTATTTTTGTGTAATGGAGGATGAATGAATTGGTTTGAGGGTAAGATATTATAGTGAATGAGGTATTAGATATGTATTTTTTATATTCTTATGATATAATTTATTTTATATTATATTTATAATTATATATTTTATGATTTAATATTAATTTATTAATTTTATTATTATTTATATATTATATATTAATTTTACAGAAGGATAATATATTTATTTATATATTGTTTTGTTTCACAAAGTAAATGAATTATATATTTATATTTAATAGTAGTTATAATTTGTATGGAATTGTACTTATAAGGTTATTCGGATTAATATATACTATTTAAAAGCTGTTCATGACATTCACAAAGTTATAGTCGAGTTCCTGTTCATATTGTTGAAATTATGGATTAATATTATTATATAGGATTTAATATGTAGATTATTTATAATAGTTCGAATTTATATGTATAAGTAATTTTTTTAATGTCTATTGATTTTAGGTTGTAGATTATTTAGGGTTTGTGTATTTATGCTTCTATATTATAATATTTAGTGTAGTGTGTATATAGTACCGAATTATTTATTTAAATGACATTTATTTATTTTAGGGTATTATTATTTAAATATAAAAATATATTGTATTTTCTGTTATTTTTATTTTTGGACTTGTGTTTCTAGACAGCGTTACGGATTTTTGATTATAGCTTATTATAAATGTTCGATTATATTATTGTTGTCTTGAAGCTGTGTGTGGTTGTAGGGACTGTGTGTGGTGTATTATTTGTTTCTCGTGTTGGGCATCAGCCATCACGATTAGGGGTTAAGTGTTCAAAGATTGCTGACCGGGTATACTCATTTGAGTTAGCTAGTGCGAGAGTTGAGTAGAGGATTGCATCTGGTTGTGACTTCGCGAGATGTTGTGATGTATTATTGGCGGTGGGTTAGTATTAGATCGGGGGCTGAGAGCTAATTGAGTAATGGCATGTATTTGATGAAGATTAGAGGTTGTCTTGAGGTGTGTGATAGCTATGATTTGTACTTCGTGTATTTAGGGTGCGAAGTATGTTGTTGTGGAAACTTTTTGTGGATTGTATTTAGGTATTTGATTTTGTGTTGTAGTATTTGTGCAATTGGAATGTTTTTTGGAGGTTTTGGCTTCTTGAAGTATTGAATTGAATGTTAGGTTTAAATTGTAATGATTTACGGTTGTTTTTATTAATGTTATGGTTGAGTAGGAAGTATGAATAGTTTTATGTGTTAGGTTTATCATTTTTTGCAATTATATTTTATGTAAGTATACGTGGTTGCGTTTAAATTATATGGAGTTGTGTTGTGTGTTTGAATTGATCTTGTTTTTGAACTTGTTTTGTATAATGATAAGAATAAAATTTTTTGTAATAGTAATTTTTCTTTTTATGTTTGAAAATTTTTTGTTTTATGTTTATTTATTTTATATCAGGTTAAAATGTTATAATTGTTATATTATATTATTCGAGATTTGAATTTTTTTTTTATATTGTTGATATATAGGTTGATTATGGACCTGGGGGATAGAAGTGTAGTGGGGAGGAGGAGAATGAGGAGGGGGGGAGGGTGTGTTAAAAATGTTGTTAATAACTTTAAAAATGATTGGTGTTTTGACAAAATAAGCAGTTTTTTTTAGTTTTATTTGTAGATTATTTATTATTTTTTTTATATGGATATATTTTATGATTTCATTATGTTCTTAATTATTTTTTTATTATTTTTTTTATTTATTTTATATTATTTTTTATTGTATTATTTATGTCTGATCTTTTTTGTTGAAGATGTTTTTTTTTTTTGAATTTCTATGGTCTTTACTTTTGATTATACATCTTGACATTTTTGGATTTTATTTTTGATTATTTTTTTATATTTGACATTGAATTCAGCAATAATTGTTTCATATCATATATTTTATGTAACTTTATTTTGTATTCTTTTTATTTATTAGCTAGTGTAGTAGTATCTGCTTTAGTTTTAATTGTTGCTATTTATTGTTAAATTATTTATTAATTGTCCTAATTATAGTTTGAGTATGTGGAAAAAAAATTAGAAAGATATTGTTTTTCATGTTAAAAAAAAAATAATAGATTTTTCTTATACATTTATTAATTTTAATGTGGAATTATAGATCAAGATTTCTATTATATAGGATTTTATAGAGATTATATATGATTTTATCTGTTATATACATATATTTATATTAATTTTGTGTATATTATATATTATATATATAGTATATTTATTTTATAGTTAGTTGTGGGGTATAATCTCTTATATATAAAGAGTATATTTCATCTTGGTTAGTATATATTTTATTATAGGATTGTAAGAATATTAATAGTCTCGGGTTGTATATTATATAAGACGAGTTTTGGAGGAGAGTGGTTTATGTGCTTTAGGTATATATTATAATAATAATCGGTTTATGTATGTTGGATTAATTATTCTAATTTTTATAGTTCTATAATATATGGCTTATATTTGCGAGTAGGCTTAATTTGAGTGGTTCGGGAGTATTGGGAGTACTGGGTGAGTCGGTGAGTCCGAGTGTTGAGCTCGATGTTTGGCGAAAATGTCTGGGGTCGAAGATTGGCGAGTCGGGAGTCGGCGAGTTCCGGTGTTTTAAATGACTTGGGAGTTCGGAGTCGGTGAGTACGTCTTATTTTTTTCTGTACTCATTGAAATTATATTATATATATATTATATATAATCATTATATATTATATTTATACGTATTATATTATATATATATCTATATATTATTAATATATTTTATATATATATATATAACTTTATTATATATAGTTTAATTATATATATTATATCTGGTTGTATTTGTTTAAAAACGACAATTTGTTTTAAAACTACAATCTATTTTAAACTACAAGCTAGATGGGAAAAGGAATACATTGTTGGAATCCTGGTATTATTAGCAGTGTTGAAATGAAAAAAAAATCCATATTTCAAACCAAATAGCTTCAAGCCACAACTTTTGGAATTTTTGTCAAATTTTTTGGAAAATGTAAAAAATATAATAAATAATTTGGGCTTTTTTTTTTTATGAGTTTGGATAGTATATTATATATATTATATATTATTATGCTATCTTATTTTTATTTTCTATATCATTTATATATTATATTATATGTATATCTTATATATATATCATTATTTACTAATATATATATACTATTATTTGTAAAGGTATTACCCGATTGGGGTGAGCGTACTGCTGGGAAAGGGGGGGGCGTTTTCTACCGTAAGGAGGAGGACCCCGCATCCTATTCAAGAGTGGGGGTTGGAGACCTTGCCGGAGGGGGATTATGTCCTACTCCGTAGTTCCGGAAGGCCGAGAGAACTATCCTGCCAATAGAAAGTCTATTATTTTAACGAGTAACCACTAAAAGGTCTCTAAATAGTTTTTTATTCATCATTACTATAATTATTAATCATAATTTTTTTTTATTTTATTTTTTTTTTTTACATTTTCTCTATTATTATTATTACCATTTTTAACATTTTCCTATTTTCGCTGTAGCTATTTGTAGTTTTTGGAAGATCATATTTTTTATTTTTTATTTTTTTTTCTTTTTACATTTTCCGACAACTAATGTTAGCCAGATTCATACAATGTATTTGCCTTTCTCCTGTATCTAGTTTGTAGTTTTTGAGAATATGAGTTATGTAGTTTTAAACCGAAATTTCATCATATATATATATATTTTATATATATATATATATATTATATATTTATATATATATATTATATATATATTATATTCATATAATATTATGATATATTATAATATATTATATATATATATATATTCATATATTTATATATATAATTAATAGTAATAAGTATTATTTAGAGATAGTAGTAGATATCCGATTCGGTTTGACCTCAATCTAATATCCTGAATTTATGTTTTTTTAAATTTTTACCTGTGATTTCTGCAAGATGTGGAAACTTTTACAATTATCAATGGCCAACTTTATATATATATAGTATACGTAGGAATATATACTATTATATTATATATATATTATAAGTATATGATTATATATATATATATATATATTATTATTTATTATTATATTTATTATATATATTAATATATATTATATATATTTGTAACATAATTCATAGATATACTGATCGTATCTGAAAAAAATTCATAGGAGCGGAATCGACTTTATGCGGATTGGCGGATATTGCTTACTTATATATTAATATATATTATATATACTACTTATATATATATAATTAATTGTATATTATAGTATATAATTATATATATATATATATAGTATATATATATATATATATATATATATATATAATCTTGAGTTTAGGTCCAAATAAAATAATGCATGAAGAAATGTTTGTAAATGTGTTACCAAACGCTCTTTATGGTTTATTTTTGGTGCACATCTGTTAAAAGAAAAACATACATGCAATACCCTCTAAGAAGGTTATGTGTATTTGTGTAAACTAAATTTTTCCTTTAGCTATATAAAAACTTGTACATAACTGTTTTTATTTATCATATTATTTAAAATTAAACTAACCAATCACAATGTAGTTCTTGAGGGGCGGCGCTATAGCCAAAAACCGGAGAAAGAATGATAGTGCAGCCAAGGGATTCGTGCTGCTTATTCAAAATAAGGTGAATAATATCCTAATTAATGTCCCTATAATGGTGATCTCTTGCAAAGTTTCTTATTAAAGAGACAAAATTGATCCTGAATAGATATAAATAAAATATAATACAAAAGAACGGTGCGTGAGATCCAGCAAGGTTTATGGAACCAATGTATCGTTCAAAAATGTAAAATTAATGGAAATTAAACAATAAGTATTATTTTTGTATTGTTGATAACATATCCATTGATTATAAATAATAAACAATTTATATTATGTCTGGGATAAAAATAAAATGGGATGTTAAATAAAGAATGAAAAATAAATAACCTTTTATAAGCCTACTTAATGGTAATATGTACACTGGGTGATTGAATTGATTGTTTTCATTAACAAATTGATTGTGTCATTAACAATTAAGGAGATCATTCCCGACCGTACAAATTCTTTGATAAACCCCATCGCAACACCCCCCCCCCCAAAAAAAAAAAAAAAAAAAACTCCTGATATGAGGCCAATTAAGATAATTACCAGTGAATTGGTGGTGATAATTACTAAAGAGAATGTGAAGTTACAGATCCTAAGTCTTCAAATAGAGCTAGCGTGAAAAACAGCAGAAAAACAAAGCTTTCGAAGTCGCACGAAAACCTATGCAAAGAACAAAGAGGTTCGTCACCAAAAAAAAATCCTACACCATCTGAGGATATTAACACAAGGAAATCATAGAGTTATCTCGGGAGACCAAACTCAAAGAAGCATTCCCCCATTTTGGAGTGGGTAGAGGAAGACACTCATATCTGAATCCCCATAACAATTTAAGAAAAAGTTTTCTTAAGGAAAATTACACAAAATTCAACATTATTGAGGAGTGAGAATAAAAAAATGGGAAAGATCTTCCTGCATACTCAAAAAAATACCCTCACCTCTGACGAAGAAGAAATAACGTTCAAAATTGACCAAATTTTTATACGCTCACCGTCCGAATGGTTTTTCCCTGTTCCCCATCAAGCGGGGCAATACTATGAGTTGGGATGAAGAACAATCGAGCAGAATTAGAACACAGAGAGGAAAACTATCAAGTGCTGGAGAAGAAAGCCTAAAAAAACTTGGGTATGTGGAGTTTTCAGAACAATAAATTCGCCACGCTTCAGGTGGGAAGGGGATAAGTTTACATAATATACATTCCCCAATTCATCCACACGTGTTGGATTTCATCAGTCTCAAGGTAATTTATATTAAAGTGCTTGTTTTAGTTTTATGTATTCTTGCATTAATAATATAATTATTAGCTTTGAGCAATTCATGAAAATTCATTCATTCTTGGTTATGATGGAAGTTTTTCTTTTTATCTGTTATCTGGGATTTTTGTTATGTTCTTTTTTAAAATGTTTGAAATTACTTTCTCAAATATATATATTGTATTTATGTTGCACCATTCTCATGTTGAGGGTATTACGTTTGTTATTCCGATATAAGAGGCTTTAACATCACTTTCAGGAACATGTGAAATAGTACGCTCTTGATATAGGATACAAGCAAGAATACCTCAACATGAGAATGTCTCAGCATAAGTATAAGCCGAGTAAATATGTATGTTCAACATTTTAAAGAAGGACATAACAAAATCCCAATAACAACTAAAATGATAATTTATATTGAATTTACGTTGATTTTTTTGAATTTGAGTCTAGGGAATCATTGCTCTTAGGAAACAAAACCATAATAATATTAAATATATGAAGAAATGTCCATTTTTTAAACATATGTTAAATACAAAAATCATTGCATGTTAACTTTTCTAATTTTTAAAATTGATTATTATTATTTTTTTTATTTTTGTTATTCATTCTCACACTATATTTTTATATTATAAATTGTTAAATATCTGAAAGATGAACTTTTCTTGAAAATTTCCGAGTATACGGAGAGCGTTGTACATTTATGAGAATCTAATAGTTTTACTTTTACTTCATGAAGTAATATTGAAGAAAATTTCTTATGTAGAAAAAATGAAATCCTTTCAGGAGGCTTGAAAAAGCATCAAGAATCATACATCAAAATGAAATGCTGATTTTGAGTTTTTATTAATAATATGATATAATAATAATAATATATCATGAATAAATATATATAATAAATAATAAATAATAATAATAATAATAATAATATGAATAATAATATAATAAATAATAATATATAATAATAATATATAATATAATAAAAATAATAATATAATAATTAAATAATAATATATATAATAATATAATATTAATATATAATAACGATAGTAATGAACAATGATAGTGATATTATGATGGTGAATTGAATAATGATGATTAGTAATGATGGATAGTAATGATGAATGATGTAATGATTATATGAAGTAATGTAATGATGGTAGTGTTAAGGTAATCGTTGATATGAATATATAGTGTCAATATGATGGTAATGGTATTGAATGGGGAAAGTTGTGAATAGTAATATGGTGACTTTTGCAAATTTCTATTTTGGTATATGGTATATGAAGTATATATTTTTAATTTTTTTATGTATTTTATAGTTTATTTGTATAAGCGCGCGTAGCTCAGATGTTAGGCACTCGACCCATCAAGGCGAGGGTCAGGTTCGCAACTGGATCGGGTGGGAGATGTGAGCTATTCTCTCTTCGGGCTGGCTTCGGTCTCTGCTCTCTGTTATTATTTTACGCTCCTCTTCGATTAGGGCTCTGCCGTGAGTGACGGTGTTTATCTCTGTAAAATATATTATATTTATATATATATTTATATATATTATATATATAATACTATATATAATTGGATATATATATACATTATTTATATATTATATATCTAGCTATATATATATAATTATATAATATATATATATATCTATCTATGTTTATTGATTATTTCAAAGGCACTCCAAAAGTAGTACCTATTATACATTAAAAATAGCCACAATGAAGAAACAGAACACACTGCAAGTTTCGACAGTTTGCAGACTGCAGTGCAAATCAGTTTTTCTTGCCTAAAGGTTTGAGACTGGTTTCCCGCGGATGCAAGAAGAAATAAAAGAAGATACAGTTTATAAGAGGATGAATAAGATTCACCAGAGGTTATAAATAGAATGACTGATGTATAAAGATTTAATGTTGATATAAAGATAGAGTTTTAGGTATTCAGTATTTTGCCTCCAAGAAGTTCGGGGATACGTGTAGGTAGCTACATTATCTGCTCATGGGTTTTTGACAGAGAAATAGTATGCAAGATAATCAGCTGTACTCTCGATTACGAGAGAAGTAATATTTCATATAAAAGTTATTATTTTATTTATTAGCTAGATATTCAAAGAGTTTAGAATTTATTTGAGGTTAGATATTCAAAGAGTTTAGAATAGTTACTAGACTCGGGAGATAAATAAACAGAACAAATAAGTTTAATCATATATTGGCAACAAAGTCTAAGCCATTGGGCAGAATTTTCTAGACTAGAAATTAGTAACACTAGAACAGACAACCTTGTTGTAAACATACGCAGATCAACCGCCTTTGAGTGAAAATAAAGGATAAAGTTGATGGAGGAAACAGAGTAGTAGTGATTATTATTATCTGTGCGTTTAAACAATTAGAGTTTTGATTAAGAACAACAAGAACTGTAAAGATGATAGGTAGTGTTTAACAAATTGGAAATTAAAAAGATGGTGGTGAAAGTAGTAAATATTAATAAAGAACTATAACCGTTATCCATCCAAAATAAATATTTTTCCAACTCTGTTGGAGGTAAATCGTATGGAAATTTCTGCTGTTCGATCTAAACAGTAAACTTTACCTTAGACGAGGCTCGGTTTGCATTCCTGTTTCACCAGTAGGTAATATTTTGCATTTAAAGTCTATAATATAATATTATATATTATTATATATAATATATAATATATATTATATATATATATATATACTTATATATATATATCATATATATATATATATAATATATATAATTGGTGCGGTGCGGTGCGGTGCGTTGTGGTTTGCTTGGTGCGGTGCGGTGAGGTGCGGTGAGGTGCGCATACAAAAGAGGTGGTGCGGTGCGGGTGCGGTGCGGTGCGGTGTGGTGTGGTGTAGTTGTGGTGCGGTGCGGAAAATAATCCGGAGGCTCGCCCAACCTTTATCATACCGGTATAATATATATACTAAATATTATATATTATATATATATATATATATAATATATATATATATATATATATATATATATATATATATATATATATATATATATATATATTATATATATATATATATATATATATATATATATATATATTTTAGAATCCAACTTATCAGTGTAAGTTTATAAATTTTTAAGAATAACAGTCCAGCACGACCTATAGTTCTTAATATTGCTTATATTATAATTTACTTATTCTAAAAGTTTATAATTTTTAAGAAGAATAGTACACGACATGATTGGATGTGTCATTTTTAGCGGATGTTTGTTTTTCGGCTTGATTTGATATATCAAGAATGTTTTCCAACGCTTTCGATTAATTGTCACACTGTACAGAAACACACAAATGTTAAAAAAATAGAACTATTGGTAGAAAGTTGGGTATGAGAACTAATGCATAAATTAAAGATTTAGATACTGACAGAATAATTTAACAAAGTCAGATGGATACTGGAGAAAGTGTTATATAAATTTCCATATTTGTTTTTGCTATATTTTTTCAAGTAATTCTTTTGGTCAATTTGCCTCTCATAACACAGAACTGCGATGAAAAATTTGTTTTAACATTTTTAAGCATTTTAGATGTAATTTACGTGATTTATTATTATTATTATTATTATTATTATTATTATTATTATTATTATTATTATCATTATTATCATTATTATATTATTATTATTATTATCATTAAAATTCAAATGGAAATTAATTTATATTAGTGAACCATTTTTTTATTATAGTTTAAAAAATTTTTATCAAAATTTTAAGGATTTATGGTAAAAAAAAAAAATATCATTTAAAAAATACTTAGTTTTAAAAGATATAATTCTAATTTTCATTAGGGATTGGGTTGGGATTTGCGGAAATATTAGGGAACTAAAACTGATGTCTAAATTGGTTATTTCTGAGTGCTTATGCACATAAAAAAAATATAAAAAAAAATTATTATATATATAGTATACTATAATATATATATATAATATATTATATATTATATATATAATATATATATATATGATATATAATATATATATATATATATATATTATATTATATATATTATATATATAATATATATATATATATATATATATATATTATATATATATATATATATATATATATATATAATATTATTATATATATATATATATATATATATATATATACTATATATAATATATATATATATATATATATATAATATATTTATATATATTTGTATATAATATCTATATATATATATATATATTATATTATATACTATATAATATATATATATATATATTATATATATTATATATATTAAATATATATATAATAAATTAATATATATATATATATATATATATAATATATATCTATAATATTTATAATATATTATATATAAATATTATATATATAGTTCTTGGTGTAATTCTCTGACAGAAATTTATTTCATCGTTATTTATATGCATTTCGATATTTGATATAGGGATTTTTGGAGCAGTTTAAAACAAGGCCACCACCTTACTCGCACTACTTTTATCTAATTATATATTAAATTATTTATAAATATATATATATATTATATTATATATATTATATATATATATATATATATATATATATATATATATATATAATATAATAATATATATTATAATATATATATAATATATATAGTATATATATATACTATATATTATATTATTTATTATTAACATTTTTTTTTAACAATGATTCTAAAAATTTCTCCATTCTAATTTCAGGTTGGTGATTTCTCTGCCATATGAAGGTTCCCTGCATGGAATTTTCATTTCTACTTGAAAATAAAATATTAGTAACATCTAGGCTTGCGCAGCGTACACTCTGGGTTGGGTAAGGTCTAGGTTAGGTTAGGTTAAGTTAGGTTAGGTTCAGTTAGGTTAAGGTTAGGTTTAGGTTAGGTTAAGTTAGGTTTTTTATTTAAATTGGTAAGGTTAGGTTAGGTTAGGTTAGGTTAGGGTAGGTTAGGTTAGGTTAGATTTTAGGATAGTTTTTTAGATTGTTAAGACTTTTCTTATTAAAATTTTTTACCTGGCTCCATGTGTTTCAATGTATTATGTAGGGGCACCAGTTTCCTTATTTATAAATTCTACTGAATGGTTCACTATTAAATGATTATAATCTAATGTGGCTAAATCCTTATACCTTTTCCAAGCGTCTGAAATTATGGTAGTTCCTTTTTTAATATTTTCTTCAATTAATTTTCTAGGTATAGCGCATTCTTTCTTTTCCGTTGGTATTAAAAAGCACTTTTATTGACTAGGCTATGCTTAGACTTTCAAGATCTATATTTTTTAATTAACTTTATTTAGTGTATTTAAGAAAAATTGCTATTATTTAAACATGGAAGAAAAATTGGTAACATTATTGAACACAAAAAAGAACATGCTTTCATATTTTTGGACTTCACTTAAATTTCTTTTATTATTTTAACTTTATATATCTTTTGTTTAGTTAGTTATGACAAAATAATTATTTTAAAAAAGTCGTAGGTATTACCGATGTAATATTTATGGATATATCGAATGCAAGAAATTTTGCTGGTCACGAAATACACCTTTCCCTATATATATATATATATATATATATATATATATATATATATATATATATATATCTTTTTTAATATATACTATATATATATATAATATATATATATATATATATATATTTTGTATAAAATACATCTACAATATATATATATATATATATATATATATATATATATATATATATATATATATATATATATATATATATATATATATATATATATATATATATATATATATATATATATATATATATTGTAACAAAAAATAATTGTTATTAAACCTTTTATAAATATAATAAATGGAGAGAGAACGGGGATAAAATAAGAGCAGTAACAAGTATTGATTTTCTTAAAGTATATTAAAAAGAACATATAAATTCAAACCAATTCGTTTCTAAATTTCCAAACTATCATTTAAAAGCTTGTAAAATAATTTCAATAGGTTACTCTACAAATAAATAAACTTATATTTCAGCATTAAATAATCTACAACAAATCACATTATCAATTTTCCAATAATTTTTCCGAATATATACTGTGAACAATTTTCGTAAATTCTATTCAATGAAATAATTCCAACAAACATAAATTTTATAGTAACTGCAAATCAAACTTAAACCCTGAGCAACTTACTTCAGCAGTCCCTTTATTTCCTTTACATTTTCCTTACAAAAAGTTACTTAACCGAACACTGGATGGTCAGTCCCGACTTCTCGTCCACCCGACAATCCAATCAAGTCAAACCTCGTCCGAATCCTGGTATCTCTCGCACTGTCAGCAGTCAACATAAATCTTGATTCTCTGTTAAGTCACAAATCCAACTATCTGACCCGCAAGCCGATCCGCTTTCCAGACGCTGAATGAACAATAATTTGACTATCAAGCTTCCGATTTGTCCTAGGTACAGCTCAATGCATCAGGATATTATGATTCCCCTCCCTATAATAATAATAATAAATCACGATAGATAGAACCACTTTAAAATTTATAATGCAGACAAAAATTAAATTTTATTTAGCTTTCACTTACCGCGCTTCATCTGCGGGGAGTTCTCTGTTTTTTAAACTTTTCTGTTTTTCGTCTCGAACTTTAACCTTTTCTCAGTAACTCACTCGTTATTCTTCTTCTCTACGCTGTTCTTTAAGCCAATCTAATCTTTCTCGTTAAAAATGTTACTTATTTTACTTCTCCTTCATCGTACATGTAGCTGTTTATTACATATACTATATATACAAAGTATATATATATATATATATATTATATTATTATTATATATATATATATATATTTATATATATAATATATATATTATATATATACTATAATGTTATATATATATATAATATATATATATATATAATATATTATAGTATATATATATATATATTATATTATTATTATATACATGGGCGCCGGGAGGGGGGGCAAGTAGGGGCCATTGCCCCCCATGTAATTTCAAAGCTTTTTGCTCCGCTGAAAAAAAAAATTCAAAGCTTTTTGCTTTTGCTGAAACAATTATATATATATATATATATTACTATAATATATATATAAATATTATTTATACTATATTATATATATATTATATATTATTATAATATATATATAATCTTATATATATAATATATATTATATATATATATATATATATATATATATATCATATATATATTATATATATATATATATGATATCAAAGCAACTTTCCGCACTCGAAAAAGCAATTTACCAAACTTGACAATGCTACAGCCTACTCTCTAGCTTCCCTACTCTGCCCTATTCCTGCTTAGCTTCAGTTAAATAATATTTCAGACTTATGACTGTACGAGCAACTGATACATTTTTCATACAAAAGCAGAGCTCTTTTTAGGGCATAAATTTATCATTCTCTGTTTTTTAATAATGGAAGGATCCATATTGGGGAATTTTTTTTACCCATTTGCCCCCAACCTAAAAATGGCATAAATTCTTAATTCTTCAGTCAACTTTTGACCTGTCTAGAAGTATTCAGGTTTGTTTTTTCTTGTGGTCTGTAGTCACTGTTTACGGCGTTTTCATTTTTTCAGAAGCTAATTTTTTTGACATTTTCGTATCAACTTCTACATTTTTTTTCGAAATGACTAAAACTTGAATTTATAGATGGGTTCCTATTACGCAAAAATGCAAATGTTACTTTATGATTTTTGAAAAAATTAGGCTCAGCAAAATTAAAAAAAAAAAAAAGTAGGGTTTTGAAATTCGATATTGCTGAGCACAATTTTCCAAAAATCAAAAAACTAGTAAGTGCAATTTGTGCGTAATAGACCCATCTATGTATAATTTAAGTTTGAAGTCATTCGAAAAACATCGAAAAATGTCAAAAAATATCAAAACTTAGGTTCTGAAAATGAAAACACCGAAACAATTGACTACAGACGTCAGAAAAACACCTCGAAAAATGACGTTCTGGGTAAAAAAAAAGCTGCGGTTTGCTTTTTTCCCATCAAAATTGTTTGAAATTAAGAATTTTATGCCCATTTTAGGTGGGGGTAAAATGGGTCCAAATCCCCAAATTGATGCTGCCCTTTAGGAAATGAAATAATATATATTAATGGCCTACTTGCAAGTGTACTAATTATTATTATTATTTGACAATTTATATGCATTTGATTCTTTTCTAAGTTTTTTTTTTATTCGTTTTATTTCAATTATTATAATTTTTGGAGTAAATTAATGAAAGTTTATTAACTTGTACAAGATTTCTCAATTAATACCTAGTTTATCTAAACTTTCGCTTTAAATAAACTTCTTTTAAAAGTTTCGCAATTTTTGCCCCATTCTACATTTCTATTATATATATATATATACTATATATAATATTATATATATATATATACTATATATAGATATATATTATATTATATATATATATATATATATATATATATATATATAATATTATATATATATATTATATATATATAGATTGTATATATATTCCGAATATAAAAAAAATATTTTATATTATCACAATGGATAAATTTGTAATTAAGAAGCCTCGTCTTAGTGATAATTATTTTTACTCTTTGATTGAACAAACCATTGAATGATGGTACTGGTTCATATTTTAGTGTTAAGGCAAATGGCAGTGCTAATGCCGTCCCGAGTATTGGCACTGTATTAAATCATATGAATGAAGCTTCCGCATCTGCCGTAGAACCAGTTGAAAATCGTTGTTTGGGTATTGGAAATTACATTACTCAAAATAGAATTAATGACAATCTATAATTTGATTTATTAACAAATCCATGCAAACACTAAGCACTTACAACTTTAAGCAAGATATCACAGGAAGCAAAGGCTTTCTTTACGACTGGCTATCAAACATTCGTTGTTTAGTATATTCAAAATTAATTAAAGACACTTCTGTAATTTTTGCGTGTTATTTAGGCTTGCGTCAAAAGGGTTTTGGGTTAATTATTGTAAGACAATCTTTAAAATTAAAGACTTTCACTCACATGCAAGGAACCATAATTCTCAGTTGCATAGATGCTGCTGTAGCAGGAGAATTTTGAACAAATAACTTTAAATAAACGTGTTAATGTTTTTGAACATAAATATCACAGAAGACATGATTAGCGAAAAGATAGATATTGCCAATAATTTCAACTTTGATCTTCTGTGAAGAGGGTGGAGTCGAGTCGGAGTCGGAGTCGCGGAGATCGGGGAGTCAGTAGTGTTTGACACGGGTGAGTCGGAGTCGGCGAGTCGGAGTCCGGTAATTTTCCGCATCAAAAAGGTGGAGTCGGCAGTCGGAGCCGGAGATCGGTAATTTTCCAAGAGGTCGGAGTCGGAGTCGGAAGTCGGAGTCGGAGTCGGTAACTTTCGAGATATGGAGTCGGAAATTTTAAACTGACAAAGTTATACAATTGTGACTCTGTGAATGACTTCAATCACTTCATGAAAGTTTATTGACTCTCGACTTCCACATCACAAAAATGCAATTGCAAACTTCAAAGATTTTTAACCAACACTTATGTTTAATTTGGATTATATTCTAATAATTCAGCCCTTCAACTTAAATACCATCTATATTTAAATACCTGAGGAAAAAGACTCCATGGTACAAGAGAAATTTTCTCTCATTGGACTAATGAATTACTCTAGCTGTTGTTTTATATTGATCAGATCTACAGGGTAAGCTTAACATGAAGAAAAACAACAAAAAGCTAAATCTGCACTTTGCAATGTGGCCATTTGCATTAAAGGGTTGCAAGAAGTTAAAGAAGAAAAGGATACATCTAAGACATATGTAAGTGAAAACTACTAACTATTCCGTTACTACCTTTCAAGTCATTCTTCGAAAAGTTTCAGAAGATTAGTTAAACAGCCTTCTAGATATGCAGAGCTTAGTCGAAAGCGTGATTGGCTCAACGAAAAGGTCAAGGTCTTCCTAGGCACTAGGCCTTCAGTTTTGGAATGCTTCCTACTTTTTCCCTTTTTGCTTTTAAAAACCTTATTTTAAAAAGTAAAATTTCTTTGCTGCACTGAAAGAAGTTGAAAATTTTATGTAACTTCTAAGAGTATCAAGACTGTACAAGAAGCTGGAATTGCTGTTACTGCTCTACCTCCAACGCAAGTTAGAGTGGAACTGCTTTTTCTGCTCTTTCGCATTATAAACTCAGACCAAGTGGGAAAATGAAGGAGACCTGGCAGATGCTATTCTATTTTTAAGACTAATCTTCAATGAGTCGAGTGATAATAGATGTAAGTTTCATGGTACTACGTAAGTAGTAGTTTATAATAATATATATATATAATATATATATATATATTATAACATTTATAAAATACATATACACCAGTTTATATATATATATATATATAATATATTATATAAAATCCTTAGACCCTTCCCTAAACTTATTTACGCTTACAACAATTTTTCTGATGGCTTAAAGTCCTCTTATTATAATTTTTTAATATAATAAAAATAGTTAACAAGCATAATTTACGAGTATATGTTTATTATAGAAATAGAAACATATTGTGTTGGTGAAGATTTCTTAGTTGAAGTGGCTGTTTTCCATATATATCTATATATATAGTATATATATATATATATATATATATATATATATATATATATATATATATATAATACTATTATATATATATATATATATATATATATATATATATATTCTTTTCTTTCTCTTCTTCCTCTTCTCTCAGGAAGGATTCTTCATCCTGTCAGCCGCGCAAGCATCTTTCTCCAGACGTCCCTCTCCTGCACTCTTCCTCTTCTCTTCAGCGCTCTCATATTTGGTAGCTGAAATCTTTCCAGAGAGTCCTCCACCGATGCCATCTCTTCTTCGGTCTTCCCCTTTGTCTTCTGCCCTCTGGTGTCCATTCCCACATTTTTTCGGTATTCTCTCCTACTCCAGTCATCTCCAGATGTCCACCATCTCATTCCCCACATCTATCTTCAGTGTCATCTTCTTCACACCTATATCTTCTTAATAACTTCATTTTTATTCTGTCTCTCTTTACTCTTTCCAATATAGTTCTTAATATCTCATCTCCGCGCTTGTACTCTACTCTCTCTCTTCTCATTGTTTGTCCATGTTTCACTCCTTACAGCAGTGTGGACGTTCAGTATGCTTGTTAAAATCACCTTTTTACCCCTATTTCCGATGTTCTATCTTTCATTCATGGGTATACCGCTCTTCATAACTCAATCCATATTTTCATTCTTCGCGTGAATCCTCTCTCCCTTCTTCTCCCTTTCTGTAAAACACCTCCGAGATAATGCATCTATTTACTCCTTCCCTCTCCTCTCTCACATCTTTCAATCCCCTCCTCATCTCTCGGATTACTGTTAATTATCTTCTCCTGTTTTTGTCATTTCATCTCATCCCTGCTTCCTTTAACCTCCTCCACAAACAACTCCACACCTCTCGAATCGCTCTCTCTCTCGCTCCAACATGCCAGAATCGTCCGACATATGCCCACTCCTACTCCCTTCACAATTTCCAAGTCATAGAACATGAATACGATATATAAAATATTTCTACACGGACCGTTTTCATTCTAGGGGACACAATTAGAAATGTAGGAAGACGTGTAACCTTGATTCATTCTGTAATAGTGTTTAAAATTTTTTGAATGTTTTCCCGCAGGAGTTTGTTGAGTATGATCACTGTGCAACATTAAAGAAGATGAATAGTATACTGGATTGTTTGTGCAGTCACACTCATAGCTATATTCGCGCGTAGCCAAAGTGGCGGTTTTTAGTTAGTTTTTAAAGTAACCGCATGTTGTAGCTACCAGCTACACAATAAAACTTATTAAAGCTTGTATTGTGGATAGTGAACCTTAGCTAAAAATTTATTTCTGGTAGTAGTAGTTGGCGTTATTTATTAGACCCTTTGTTTAGGGAAATGATTGACACTTAGGGTGTCAGTGTAAGGTTTGTTTTCGCATGGGCATGTATTGAATAAATATCTTAGTTACTGGGACGTCCTCGATAGGTCCATGTTGCCCCTAACTGGTTCTTTGTTTCCTTATCTCTATTGGAGGTAATACTACGAACTTTGACATAAATATTAACTTTCTGATTGACAACGATATGATGGTGTAAAGCAATGAAGAAATGTTTTAGAGGTTTTAAGCGTCGAAATATCCAGGAGCGTTAGTCATCACTGTTCACATTCCATGTGAAGTAAACTCAATTAAAAACTTCATGGAAATCGAATTCCACACTAGTAGCTACTTAGATTGTCAAGGCCGAATACATTTTTAAAAGGAAAAAAAAGTATTTTCCCCAGACACAAAATGGAGCAACGCCTCTCACAATGGGCGACACAAGGTAGGTTGAAAATTTCGATGGATTGTTACGACCTCATGAAATTTTTTAACAGCATTGTTGAAGCTTAAGCAAGGAGCTTCAATGGTCAAGATTACCTTTTATAAAAAAACTCTAGAATTTTCTCAAGTCTTTAAGGCAAAAGATTTGCTATAAGTTTATTTACTTATGTCTTTACTTTATTCTCAGACACTCTTTCATTATGTATTACATTGCATTCTCTCATAATTAGTGACAGCAACTGTTCTTAATCATATTCGGAAAGTGATGTTTGTTTAGAGGGTTTCAAGCAGCATCAACGAAACATTTAACTTTTTGGGAAGTTGATACAGACTTTCTGCTTTCTGATAATGAAGAAATTATAAGGCCTCTTGTGAGAATCATTTAAAATGACAATAAAGGGCAATTACAATTTATATCCGTGATAATTTTTCAAACCAGTTTAGAGAGCAAGTTCGCGAATCAAGATCCTCCTTACTAATCTTTATAAAGTTACTTTATTCCATCGACATCTATCACATTTTTTGCTGACTTTTGGAAATTCTTTGACTGCTTTATCATCTTTGATTGATAAGGACAATAGCCTACAGTGCGCTCAAAAATGTGAAATAAAAAACAATATTTCACTACTCTGAAAGGCTCAAAGCAAACTTTTTCAATTATACATGAGAAGAAAATCTAGCAGAAACTGGCTTTAATAAGTGTTCATCATAGCTTCACAATATAAACGAAAGGCAGTTATCAATCAGTTTGCATTTAATTCAATTAAGTAATCTTTTGGACAATTATCAATTATAAATTTCTTTTTTTTCATTTTAAATGGTTAATTAATAGGTCTTTTTTATTTCTTTATTGACAACAGTAACAATAATGTATTATATATAATATATATATATTATTATAATGATTATATACTATATATATATATATATATATATATATATATATAGTATATATATAATATATTTAATATTATATTTTTTTATATAGTATCTATATTATATATATATGTATATATACGTATATATATAAAACACCCCGAATTTTTTTTTTGCTACTGCCATTATATATATACTATATATATATATATATATATATTATATTAATATCTATAATTATATATATAGATATATAATTATATAGATATATATATACTTATCTATATATATAATATAATAATAATATAATATAATATTAATATATATATTCAATCTAAACACCCAGAATTTTTTTTTGCGTACTGCCTATATATATATATATAATATTATATATATATATATATATATATATTATATTATATCATATACTATAGTTAATATATATATATCATATATATATATTTATATATATTAAATATATATATATATCATCAACATCATCATCATCATCATCATCAGCCCACCTTCCCCCTTCCCAAGATTGGGGGTTAGGTTCGCAAGCCATGCCACTAGATAACAGGAAAAGAAGGTTTGTTTTGTTCTTTTTTTTTTAAATCTACGTCTTTAGAATAAACGAAAGTCGAAAAAGCCCAAGCCTTACCTCCCCCTTGTATACCTTTTAGTTAGAACGTCGTCGCATCTCAGAAAAGCCACTTAAGACTTCACGGACATGCGACGACTCTCATTATGACATCTCGTCAATGTGGGGTTAATCCTTTGGCCAGGTGGGCCAACAACAATACCCCTCACCAAACCCCGCCATTCACCACTATTTTTTTGCCCACCTTTCTTCTCGCTCTGCCAAACTCACATTTCTCTCCTCCATGGATTCCTTTACTGACTCAATCATCCACTTTTTCTCGGTCTCAGCCCGTTCGATTCCCAGCACACTTCACCACACTAAACATCCGCTTTACCAACCGACTATTCAGTCCATCTTTCCAACATGAATGAAACCATCTCAACGTAACTTTCATTTATTCTCATAATTTACGCCCACACCACACATTCTCCTAAATCGTTCATTTCCCTTTTATCAACTTCTTCTCCACCTAACACGCCCCTAAGTCCATCTGAGCCCATTTTACTTTAGATCATACCTCTTATTCCCAACCATAGTCTCACTACTATACATTAAACAGGTAACAAATACTCTCATATATATTATATATATATATTTATAATATATATATATAATATATATATATATATATATATATAATATATATATATATAATATATATATAGTATTATATATATATATATATATAAATATTAATTTTTCATATAGATAATTTTCTAGAGGGTGGAGTCGAAGTCGGAGTCCGGAGTCGGAGTCGAGTCGGTAATTTTCCAAAGGGTGGAGTGTGGAGTCGAGTCGGAGTCGGTATATTTAGTAGGTCGGGTCGGAGTCGGAGTCGGAGTCGGTATTTTTCAAGAGGGTGGAGTCGGAGTTCCCGGAGTCGGAGTCGGAAAATTTTTGAACCGACTCCACAACCCTGGTGGAACCCATGATCTACGCTGTTCGAGACAGTACTGCAGATACGGGTAATTTTTCGGATTCTGTTAAAATTCAAAGTTGAGAGCTGGTGATGCTGTGCCTTTACTGAGCATTTACCAATCCAAGCTGGAGGTAATAAAAAACACATCACAGTATGGTCCAGAATGAGCTATATCCATATGCGGGAACATAATTTGTAAAAACATTGTGAATGAAGTGAACGATAGTGAATACTTTTTTCACTTTAGCGGATAAACAGCAGATCATTTTTGGGGTGGAGGAGTCTGTCATTTGGCGTTCGCTCGTTGATAAGGAGTTGAATGTTGGGAAGAATTTTTAGGTTTACTCGTTGAACAAATTAAAAGCTGAAATATATAGCAGAAGTCATGTTTATGACTACCAGAGAAGACTTCACATTGTAACTATGAATAAAAGGTCGTTGGCTTGGATTTGATGGATGCTCACCATGGCTGGAAAAAGAAATGGAAGTACAGATAAATAATACGAAATCATATTCCAATGCAAAATTTTTCCACTGTGCTTCTCATCGCTTAAATTTAGTTGTTAATAACTTGAATCCTTGTTCCGAATTTCGAAATACTGTGGGAACAGTGAGAGAAGTTATAAGATTTTTTCGTGAAAGCCCATTGCGTAGGAAACTGATAATGAACATACCAATGCTATGCGGAACAAGATGGTCCTCAAAATACAATTCCACAAATTTGTTTTGAAAATTTCATTCACATTAAATCAGTTTTTGGAAAACTTTGTCATTAGATTCAGAAGTAACTAAGGACACAGGAACAGCAGCATTTTAACTTTCGTCAGCAAAGGAAAACTCCTAACTTCCATTATTTTTGCTTAGTTATCATGGGCCAAGTCATTCCTCTTCTTTGAGCCTGTCACGAACATTCTTCAAACTAAAACTATCAATCTGGAAGAGGTTCACTGTCACGTTGAAAAGGTGTTAGAAATAGTAAAAAACAATAAAGACGAAAAACATGTCGCGTCTGTTTTCAAGGAACTTTTTACCAGTGTTA
>JABUQX010031891.1:0-5000 GCA_015478945.1 Trachelipus rathkii
ATAATAATATAGTCCACTTTAAAGAAGGTTGAAATGTGAGAACAATAGATATAGGAAATATATCTGAATACATATGTCCGAACCTAATTTACTCGACAAGCATTTGTTTAAATATTTATTTTTGATATTGTATAATAACATGATGTATATTAATTATTCCTATATATTTTTAATGTGATAACTTAGTAATATTTTTAATTAGAAGGTAGGAAGCATCTTGTAAAATTGATTTTAATGGACATATCTTATAATACCGATCGGTTGTATGGTTAAAGCAGAGTTTGTGTATTAGTCATATGATTTATAAATCGTTGCTCTATGAGTTTAGGTTAACATTCTTCTTTGACTAATCATATTATTTTCTAAACGCTGACCGAGATACATCCATAAAGATTCAATTAACAACAATGATTAGAATACTTTATACATAATACATTGAGAAGTAATATGAAATATTGGAATTATTGGGGGGTTTGTATTAAATCTTTTTATTAGTAATAGGTGAATGTCAAATTATATTTTTGTATGAAAACAATAAAATTATGTCTTCAGGAAGATGTTATGTTTCTATACTTTATAATGGTTATCACAGGGATATGAGTAAGTTAAGTTTATAAATTTGTTTTTGTTGTATAAGGATTGAGGATTATTTAGCTAATTACATAAATACATTATTATTTATAATTTTTATTTTGTTACTTTGGGATAAAACTGAATTGAGATGAATAGATGAAATGTTGAGGATAATTAAGTTTTGTGAACGTGGAAAAAGATAATTTTTAGTTTTAATTATAGATAAGATAGATTAGTAGAGGGAAAATTATATATTAAACATGTATCTAAAATAAGATGATCTATATTAATGTCAATGGATTAGCTATAATATATTGGAACTAAGGATATTGAATGTAGTAAACACCCGGATATTGGATTCAGTAGTACACGCGGCCTTCAGCAGAAATCCTAGGGACATTTTTGAGAGCCTGACCTTTTTGATCCTAGACCCATTTTTGGGCTTAAGGTAGACTTATGATTATTTACATGCTTTACTGGTTTAACTCATGTTTTACTGCTTTAACTATATGTTTTACTGCTTTAACTCATATATTTATTAACATTACATACCTTAAAGCAGTAAGAGTCAGTAAATCAATTAGAGGTGTTACCTACACAAGGGGATTAGTATCTTTTGTTTTACCTGCTTTAACTGGTTTAAACTCATTTTTAACTGCTTTAACTCATATGTTTACTGCTTTAACTCATATATTTATTAACCATTACAACCTTAAAGCAGGTAAATCGGTAAGATCAATAGGAGGTTTGTTACTAACACCTGTGGGAAGGGGCTTCAGTATGCTTTTGTTTTTAACGTGCTTTACTTGCTTTAAACTCATGTTTTACTGCTTTAACTCATATGTTTTACTGCCTTAACTCATATGTTATTAACATATTGTTTTTATTTTGTTTTAATACTTTTATATTCATTTTATAAATTATATTTAGTAATTTATTTTTTATTATTTTAATTTTTATTATTATACTTAGTTGTTATTTGACTTCATGCCCTATGGTTATTATTACTAGCACACACACACATCACCCACACAACACACACACAGCAAACACACACACACACACAACAACAGCCACATACACACTACACACACACACACACACACACACACACACACACCATATATTTATTAACATTATGTTTTTTATTTTGTTTTATTATTATTTATTATTATTATTAATTTTTTTTATTATTCTTGATTTTTATTTTATTATTTTATTTTTATTTTTATTTTATTATTATTTTTATTATTATACTTAGTGTTATTTACTTCATGCCTATTGTTAATTTATTAATTATTTAGAACACACATTCACTAATGACACTTACACTCACTTTACCCACATAAACGTATAGTTTATTAAACATCATTTGTGAAATTTTTAATTAAAGCACGTGACTAGTATTAATATATTTCTTCCTATCAAAATATAGCTATACTTAATCTCTGAGAGACTTAAAACTTTTTATAATAAAATGAATCATTAAGTCTGTTTTGAACCAAAGAATTTATTTAATTAACTGTATATATCTTTTTGTTTTAAATTTTGATAACTATCACGAAGTTTTAAAAAAATAATTTTTTACTAAATTTTATGAAAATTTATATTAAAAACATTATATTTTACGTACCTAAAGCAATAAATCAGTAAGGCAAGCCCCTAGCACCCCTCTACACCAAGCTATGCCACGTTTTGTTCTATTGACTTACTGCTTTACATCATCTTTAGCCATGTAATAAGTATAAAATAACAAAATAAGTTCTACTCTGCTAACATAACATGTAGTATTTTATTAAATATTCTAGGTATTTGTATTTAAAAATAACAATTCATTCACTTACAAATTAAATTTATCCCCTGGAAAGTTAATTAAAAAATATTTCAAAATTCAACTTATTAATTCGAATTTTTATTATAATTATCTATGTACATTGACAATCCAGCACGAGAAAACAAACAACGCGCACTCATTACAGATACGAATCATGACCTCTCTTCTGTAAAAATGTGTTGAAATAACTACTTTAGGCTAAATTTAGGAATAAGCCTATTTTGTACCGCGTGGGATTTAGGCCTAATTCCAGGTGAAAATATATTTCAAACTGACCCCTTTCTGTAAAATGTGTTGCCAAATAGCTACGTTAGTGCCTAAATTTAGGCCTAAAATAGTTAGGGTAAACCTTTTTTGTATCCAGGGCTGAATTTAAGCCTAATACTGGGTCAAAAGGTAATTTCCAGTATAGAAAAGAATCGAGAATCAATGTTATTATTTATTTAAATAAATATATTTTCAAACTGAAACATGCTGGGTCGGTAAGATCCTATTGAGGAGGTAAGAAAAGGAAATGCTTTCCTTTCTTGTGATGGGATGGAGTAATCCTTATCTCTATAGGACCTCGTATGTGATTGGTCGCGAATTATTTTAATCGCTTTTTGTTTTAGGTATAGTAAAAACCATGTTTTTTTTATATCCTGGAGCCTAAGTTTCCGTTTATTTAAACTTATATTTGAGAAGGTATGTTTTAGACGCCAAACCATTTTTTAAAATCATACTACTCGTTTTGGCTGTTAAGCGATGCACAAGTTCTCTGATTTGTAATAAAAGTGTTCTATTTTTCAACTAATTGTAATCATGATTCAACCTTAGCAGGTATACTCAAAATACAAACATTGTCCAAGTGGGAAAACCAAGATCCCAGGAAGTAGGGTTTCATTCTTAAATAAAAGAAAACCCGGAAGGATTTGAATTTTTCAAGTGTGGGCAACCCAATCCCATGTTATAAATACCAAGCGTATTTTCAAGAGTCCCAGATAAATTACTTTGTATATGTAAATCCACACTGAGAGTGGCTACAGATACTTTTAAACCAAGCTCAGGTTTTAAGCTGACCGAACAGTTATTAGCCTGTGCGAAGAAACAAGCGAAAAGCAACTTACTCTAGCATTTTATAAACATCAAAACAATCAGTTAGTTTGAAAGTTAGATTATGGGAGAGAATAATGAAACAGTCCGTATTTGAACCTACCAATCATTTGGATTCCTACATTTTCAGGCCTAATGCAGCTGAAATATATGTTAGAGGTACTGTAAGCGAATGTTAAATGGCAGATGAAGAAGACAAATGTGTTATCTAATTACGTAAACCGTAATTCATTACATGTTATACCAAGAATACTACGCATTTAAGAAAACCCTGAATGATGAGCCTACGGCTATCATCGATCGCTTCCTAAGTTCTATAGACGTACAGAAATTCATTTATCTACTTAGAAAACAATAGCAAGAAAGTATTTATGCAGGTGATCCTGAATGTTATATTGGTAAATATAACTATGATATCTGAGCGGGAACTTTTTAACTATGGTGTAACTGAAGGTAATTACTGAGACACGAAAACTAATCATCGATAATTGTATAAATGATTGGCATATTTGCAAAGATTTAAGAGAATTTTAATATAAAATAAGGTTATAAACATCATGTGGAAGTGTTATATTATAATATATTCCTGTATTATATTTAATGTCAACCTTATATATATAAATCATTTAAATATATTTAACACTCGTGTATATATAATATATATATATATATTAAGTATATTAAATATATATGTATAATATATACATATATATATATATCATATATATAATTATATATATATATATATATATAATACTATATATATATATTATATAAAATTAATATGTAAGATTAATGATTTTAAATTTCTAATTAATAGTAAAAGTTTTATTATCCCTTATTTTTACTTTCTAAATAAATATTTACATGTATCTTAAGAGATAAATATTAAACAAACTTAAAGCTCAATATAAAAACATGTTTTTTACATTAACTTAAACCAAAAAGCGATAAAATATTTCTCGACCAATCATGCGCGGTGATATAGAGATAAGGATTACTCCATCCAATCACAAGAAAGGTAAAACATTTCCTTCTTACCTGCTCAAAGGATCTTACCGACCCAGCATGTTTCATTTTAAAAATATATTATTAAATAATAATAACATTGATTCTCGATCATTGTCTATACTGAATTACCTTTTGAACAGCCAGTATTAAGGCCATTAAAATCAGTCCCATGGATAAAAAAAAGTATTATCCTAAATTAAGGCTAAATGTTAGGCCTAAACGTAGTTATGCAACCAACAATTTTAACGGAAGAGGATCAGTTTGAAAAATATAATTTTGTGACCTGGTATTAGGCCCTAAAACGCCACCGGGTACAGAAAAAGGCTTATCTAATTTAAAGGCCTAAAAGTAAGATGTTATTTCAAACACATTTTAGCAAGAGAGAAGTCAGTTTCGTATCTGTAAATGAGTGCGGTGTTTGTGTGTTTTCTCGTGCTGGATTGTCAATGTACATAGATAATAATAAAAAAAATCCGCCTATTATTTAAAA
>JABUQX010031891.1:10000-13418 GCA_015478945.1 Trachelipus rathkii
TTTGGAATAGAACAGAAGACATCATCCACATAGGAAAGCCATGGGGAGTTGGAAAGGGGGGGTGATTGATTATATATTAATGTTCAATTAGCTCCATGAAAATATTTCTTACGATGAGGAAAAGAGGAGAACCCATAGTATGGCCAGAAATTTGTTTGAAGAAAAGATTGTCAAAGGTGAAATAGCTATGTTCGAGAGTACGAATAATAAGTTTTTTAATAAAAATAAAGGGGTAATTTAACACGAAATTATTTTCATTAAAGTATCTTTCTAGAAGGTTGATAGTGAAAGGAACAGGTACAGAGGTGAATAAAGAAGTAACGTCAAAACTAAGTATGTGGTTATTGTTAGGTGTTATATGTTGTGTTTTATGAATAATATTATTCGTGTTGGCAAGATGGGAATTAGAAATTTTGCCTATTAAATGTTTAAGTTGAGAAGAAAGCCAAGATGATAATTTATATGTTACACAATTAATATTTGAAATAATCATACGTAAGGGATGGTTTTGTTTATGAATTTTTTTGGAGGCCGTAAAACTGACCTAAGTTGGTCATGTAGGATTTATTATTATTATATTATAAATTGATGGGAACTGTTTACAGATATGTTTAAGATTTTTATTAAATTCAATTTGCGAATTTTATTTTGTTTTATTCTGTGTAAAGTTTTAAATGTATTAATAAAGAAATTTTATATTGGCAAGGGTATTTTATCACATAACTTATCATTTACGTCAAAGTAAAGTTTTTGCAATATAAAATGATACCCGGAAGAAACAGTATATTTTTAGATTACCCTTCGAGTATATTATTTCTTAATTATAAAAATAAAATGATCTCGGTTAACATCAAAAAAGTGCCAATTGAAGTTCTTGAAGAAGTGTTTGAACAATCTTGTAATACCTAAAACTTTTATTCAGAAATTCCTAAAGGAAATATTTAACCCATTTACTTCATCAAAAAAATTCATCTTAGTGGAAAAAATCAATGATGTTAAAAGTGAGATCAAAGCAAGGTTTAGAAAATAACATATGGCTTTTAAGTCTTTTCAGAATCACCGGTATGCATGTTTTCCTAACCAATTGGAAAACTTTACAACTTTACTAGATAGTGCACATGAATAAAAAAAAATTAAAATTAGTAAAAGGTTCCGTTCTTTGAATTACAAATTTGATCCTATTTTTAAACAGAATCTTTGGTATCGCTCTTCTAATCATGATTTGATAGTTAACCTTCCAAACTATAGACTTAAACCAGACGAAAAGCTTTTATTAGGATATGGACTTAAGTTAGCATTGGAAAAATCAGACAATAGTTTACAATTTTTCAACGATTTCGATATGTGGAATAAATTAACAAATGATCACTCTGTCAATCAAGATTTACTAAAAGGTATATTAATGAATGAATTAGTTTTTGGTAACAGACAAGAAAGATTACCTATTAAATTTTATAAAGCTCTATCAGATCTGAAGAAAAACAAAGAAGTAGTTATTTCAAAAAAGTGATAAAGGCAATTAAATAGTTATTCTCAACCACAAAGATTACATTACTAAATGTAACAATATTCTTTCTGATGGTAACCCATACACCAGAATTAATAACAATCATTTAAAAAATTCTTAAATTGAATTTAATAAAAATTTTAAATATATCTGTAAACAGTTCCCATTCAATCATAAAAATAATAAATCTTACATGACCAACTTAGCTCAGTTTTACGGCCTCCCAAAAATTCATAAGCAAAACCATTCTTCACGTCCGATTATTTCAAATATTAATTGTGAAACTAATAAATTATCATCTTGGCTTTCTTCTCAACTTAAACCTTTAATAGGCAAAATTTCTAATTCCCACCTTTCCAACACGATAAAGTGTATCTGTGTGTGTGTGTGTGTATGTATCAAGGGAGGGTGTAGTCTATGTGTAGGCTAGGGTAGGTGTAGGTGTAGGCTAAGTTAGGTGTATGTGTAGGCTAGGTTAGGTGTAGGTGAAGGCTAAGTTAGGTGTAGGTTAGGTTAGGTTAGGTTAGGTTAGGTTATGTTATGTGTGTGTGTGTGTGTGTGTGTGTGTGTGTGTGTGTGTGTGTTGTGTGTGTTTGTTTGTGTGTGTGTGTGTGTGCGTGTGTGTGTGTTGAGCGTAGTGGTGAATATATAAAATATATATTTATATATGAATATATATATATATAGCTATATATAGTAATATAATTATATATATATATATATATCTATATATATAAATTATATATATGATATATATATATATATATATATAGATAACTAGTATATATAATATAATATATATTATATATATATATATATAAATATATATATAATGTAGTATATATATATATTATATATATATATATATAATATAATAATATATATATATATACTATATATTAGACTATAGCAATTAACGAATACTTCATCCCATTTTCAAGGCTTACAAATATAATAAAATTTAAACAGAAATATTATAAAAGTAATAATAATAATATATAATAAGTATTAAAATAAATAAATCTTACAGATATTATATATGATATTATTATATATTAGGGTTCCACGTGTTTGTGCGGTTCGAATTCAATGTAGCGTTTCACATGGTGATTCTCAAGACGAGAGACCTTATAAGCAGAATAAAATAGATTAAAATAAAATAAACAGTAATTGATATTAATTAAGATAATTAAAATAAAATAGAAAAATAATTCCATACGTAAATAATTAAAATGAATTAAAATACAAAATTTTCGATAATGTAAAGATGGGGGGGGCATTGATAGCAAAGTAACTGCCTCGAAATGCGCGCGCAGACAAAAAATCTTCTCTTTCTTCTTTTTCTCTCCTCTCTCATCGTTACCAATATATATATATATATATATTATATATATATATATATACTATATATATTTATAATATATATACTATATACTATACTATATATATATATATATAGTATATATGTATATATATTATATATATATATATGTATATATAATATATATATATATATATATACTATATATATATAATAATATATATATATATATATATATATGATAATATATATATATATAATTATAATTATTATTAATTATTACAATGTATTCACTTATTATTTATTATTATATTATTATTGATTATTATTATTATTATTATGTATTATTATTATTATTATTATTATTATTATATTATTATTAATTAACATTATTATTAATTATTATTATTATATTATTATTTTATTATTTAATTATTATTATTTATTATTATTATTATTATTATTATTAATTAATTATTATTATTATTATTATTATTATTAATTATTAATTATTATTGATTATTTAATTATTTATTCATTATTATTATTTGGACTTCCACGGTTTCGCTGAGAGTTATTTGAAAATCAAA
>JABUQX010031892.1:0-30671 GCA_015478945.1 Trachelipus rathkii
GTAGTTAGACATAATTATATATTTACCTATAATGATTTCATTTAGTGCTTACACATGGTATTAAGTAGGGAACCATAAGTTAACTTATATAGGTATTTAACATATATTAATTATATATTATAATAATTAATATATAATTATAATAATATAAATATATTTATATATAAAATATATCTACCTAAGGCTATCCCTGGCAACTGAATTAAGAACAAGCAACTAGTGTATCAGATGATAAACAACGTAAAGACAAAGAACCTGACAATATGATAAAGCAAGTAAATGGGATTACACTTAGATACCCATATAAAGAGAAAAAGCAACATGGGGTATTTACAGTGACACCCATTAAAGAAAGCAACACTGGGGTTACGTTAGTCACCACATTATAAAAAGAACAAAATGGGTCAAGTGACCCCATAATTATTAAAACAAGAAACTGCCAAATATAAAGAACAAATAGCTGGGGTCACTTAGCACCACAATTATATAAAGAACCAGCAACATAGGGTCAACTCTATAACCTAATAATATAAGAATACAAAAACTGGAGGTAAACGTTGACCACAATATAGAAATAAAGCTTAACTATGGGTCACGAGACCACCAATTATAATAACAAGAAAATGAAAAATAAAGACACATTCATATATAAAGAGCTAAGACGGCAGTGACCTCAATATAAAAGAAACATCAACTGGGGATCCAACATCTTAACCATATGAAGAATAGTGTTGGAGCAGAACGTACTCCATATAAAGAACAAGCAACAGAAAGAAGCCTAATTTAAAGACCGAAAAGTACTAAATCCTTCGAGATAGAAGTTTACAATTACCCATAATATAATACTATATATATATATTTATCGTTTAATAAAATAATAAGTAGTATAGCTATACTTCTAACTTAATTTCACTATAGGATATACTATGTATTATCACAGAATTATAATATCAAGGCACATAGTCAGTTAATGAATATCATACTCACTACTACCACAAAAAAATAATTATATTAGTTAGCATCGTGATCCCTAATATAATTATATATATATATTACCCTTCGAGATATATAATTAAAAAATAAAGATTTAATATAATTATACATTTATATATATATATATAATTATATATAACTTATATATATATATATATCTCCAATGTATCTGGCACTGCATTAAGAACACAAGTAACTAGTGTCACGTGATAAATAAGTAAAAAAGAAACTGAACATGTTAAGAACTACTGGTTCAACTTGAACCCCAATATAAAGAAAAAGCAAATGGGTTACGTGACCCCCATTATAAAGAACAAGCCACTGGGGACGTGACACCATTATAAAGAACAAACAATGCGGTTAAGTGACCCCAATGTTAAGAACAAGAATCTGACAATATAAAAAAGCAGCTGGGGTCACTTGAACCCAATATAAAGACCAGCAACTGGGGTTCACTTAACCCCAATATAAAGAAACAAGCAACTGGGTAACGTGAACCCAATATAGAAACAGACAACTAGGGTCACGAGACCCAATATAAAAACAAGAAACTAAAAAAATAAAGAACAAAGAGCTAGGGCAGGTGACCTCAATATAAAGAAACCAAACGGGGTCAAATAACCCCATATAAAGCAATAATGTAAAGGGGTTACGTGAACCCCAATATAAGAACAATTCAAGCAACCAAAAGAAGCCTACGTTTAAAGACCGAAAAGACTAAATCCTCGAGTTAGCAGTGCCCACTTTATATAATATATATTTATTATTTTGAATTTTATATAGAAGTAAATATTTATTTTTAATATAAAAATATTATTTTTCAAAATTTATATTATCTACTACTCCGAATTAACCTAAAAATTTTAAAACATAAACTAAGTTTAATAAGGAGAAACTTCTCCCTTTTAAAATGATAATTTATTATTTATATTATTTGTCGTCCCCATGTATCGGGCAACTGCATTAAGAACAAAGAACTAGTGTCACGTGATAACAACGTAAAGAAAAGAAACTGACAAATATGTAATACGCAAGTAATTATATATAAATATTTTCCATATAAAGAAAATAGCAACCGGGATATATGACCCGGTATATAGAACAACAACTGGGGTTACGTTGGAGCGCAGCACAAGAGAGAACAACACAATGGGGTCAAAGTGACGCCCATTGTTAGAACACTGAGGCACAACTGACAAAATCAAAGATAGAATCAACAGCCTGGGAGAGGCCAATGACACTGGTAATTACAGAACAACAGCAACTAGGGATCTAAGCCTAAGGCCGCATAATACAAGAAGAACAAGCAACTGAGGGGTTAAATGACCATATTCTCAAATATAGAAAAGAACAAGAACTAAAATCTTTTGAAATCATAATAATAATCCAAAAATGAAAAAAAACAAGAAAAAATGAAAAATAAAGACAACAAAACATAAATACAAAATGACTCAATAGGTATTAAGAAATCAACTGGGGTCAAATAAGCCCCATTATTAGAAGATATAACGATACATGCTGGAGATCCTACACATATACATAACTCACTAATATCGACACAACCACGCAAGCGAGAAGAACGAGCCTAATATAAAGACCACAGAAAAAGTAACTTAAAGTCGCAATCGCAGTTACCCAT
The DNA here is from genome assembly GCA_015478945.1 of Trachelipus rathkii. Classification (NCBI taxonomy): domain Eukaryota; kingdom Metazoa; phylum Arthropoda; class Malacostraca; order Isopoda; family Trachelipodidae; genus Trachelipus; species Trachelipus rathkii. The sequence goes on from JABUQX010031892.1 coordinate 2,633, forward strand.
GCCTCAATTTTAATACTATAAGTATCTATATTTAAAATTTCAGTTAACATATATATTATAAATAATATACTAATATATAATTAATATTAATTTATATATTATAGTATATATATATACACTATATAAGTATATATATATTATTAAACTATATTATTAAGACACTATATATACAATATTATAATATATCTCACACCAATGTTCTGGAAACTGCATAAGAACAAGCAACTTCGTTGTCATGGTAGAAAATACTAACGTAAAGAACAAAGAAACTGACACATAGAAGTTAATGTCAAGTACTAGAGGTGTTCAAAATTGTAACCGCTAATGATAAAGCTAAAAAGCAACGGGGGATATCGTGAAGCCAATCAATTATCATAAAGAACTAATCGCAACTCGGTTATTTCTGTGACCTCCCATTAAAAAAAAGAAAAAACAATATGGAATAGTCCAGTGACCATCACAAATGTTAATGAAAACTATAAATGATAACTTACAAAAATAAAAAAGAACATACAAGAGGGTTCAACATTGATCCTCATATAATATAAACACGAAATCCAGTAACATCGCTTAACTGGGAGTGAGCTAATAACCATCCAATTTACAAGTATATCAAGCACTGGGTAACGTGACCCAAATATAGAACCAGAAACTAGGGTCACATAACTACACGATAACAAAACAACAAGAAAAATAGAAAAATAAACTTTTGTAAGAATCAACCAAGTTCAAGGGTACAGTGACCGCAATATAAAGAACAATACACTGGGGTCAGGTTAATTTTGTGACACAAGAATATTTTTATTTTATATCCAGCGCATTACAATAACACCTTACCAATTATCAATAGATACAAAGCAATACAATACAGAACACTAATTTAACACGACACACGAAATAGATACTGAATACACATCCTAGTATACGCCAGTTTCGCCCCAATATTTATAATATTAATGATATATATAAATTTAATACATTATATTAATATACGAACTAATATAATTACAACTTACTAGGATAGTCATTTTATAAATTAATAATTCCATGAGTTATATATATATCTATTATATTTCTATATATAAATGCTTATTTATTAAGTTACAGAAATATAATATAAGGCTAAATATATATATATCAGATATATAATATAACGATCATAAAGGCATTATCCATACTTTGCTGCCGTCGCCCAGTGTTCCAATGATAAATCACTGGCTAAGTTCAAGAAATGCATGCCCGGAATTGTGTCATTTAAAGAAAAGCCAAAACATGTCACGTGAATAAACAACACGTAAACCAGAAAAAAGACAACTGACCAATATGTAAAGGCCACCGTAATCTTGTGTTTATCGCTTCTATAAACTACTGATTAATTAAGACTTTAAAAGTATCTGCGGTGAATATAATTTTAGTTTTTACTTATCAGAATGAAAACAAGATGGCTACGAGCTTTAGACGAAGCCATTACACAGCAACCATCACATATGAATGATAGAATTAATTGTCAACGTAAAGATTGCGTTCACATATAAGAGTACCAAACAGAGCGTCGGGTTTACATAGAGTAGAGAGTAGGTTCGAACCCTCGTCGGGCATCTTGGTAGTTTTTATTTTGAATAATGATCATAACAACTCACACACTGAAAAAAACACGTCCCGAATATCATGCAAGAAAAAAAAAAAAGTATCGTTAATTCCTCCCAAATTGTCTTAATCGAGAAATGCAAAAGTATGCATCATAAATAAGAAAAACTAAATATAAAAATGACTTATGTATAAGGTCAATACCCACAAAAAACTAGAACAGAACATACGCCAAACCTTCTTAACTGCGTAGTTACGGAGTTACGAAGTTTTGCCATTTCTTGATTCAAAACAGAACCTACATATATAGTAGATGAATCACCCAAAAGATCCACTATTTACAATTGAGAATAACTACATTATTGATAGATAAATAAAACTATAATAAGCTAACTCAATCATAGAAAAAAACAGAGGTGTTAGGTAAATAATATAGTAATATTGGAGTAAATCAATAGAATAATGAGCTAGGTAAAGCCGAGCTAGTTACTATTGTAACAAAGTAGGTAATATTAAAAGAGAATGGCTATTCAGGAGAGTTAGAGAGATAGTGTTGATATGATTTGTAATGTATTAATATAATATACACTAACTTTTATAATAATAATAATAATACATTATATAATAGAATATTACTGATCAAATTCAGGAGGGATAACTTTATACGGATACATTATAGCAAGGTTAACAAGACATACATAATATACTTAGAGCAATAACACTAATATATAATATACATATATAACATAATAAATAACTGATCAAAAAATATATATACAAGTTTATGAAATAAGTTACTTAGGTAAAAGAGTAGGCTCTCAATAGTATAAACACTTAGTATATAGTTTGAAGACCTTGACCGATCTTAACATATCTAATTATAACTACTAGAAGCCATAACCCTCTACATACAATGACAGCAGTGAATAACACAATACAATAACATACTAAGCTATATACTAACCCGCTAATAGGGTCCAACCACCCAACATAAAATCTTGTACAACAACATATCATATTTAAGGAATATGCCTAAACCTGGGTAAATAGATAGAAACGAGTCCACCCTATAATCACCTTAAATAATAAGAAAAAACTAAAACCATTACCAAACTAGAGAAAGTGCAACGAGACAATCCAATATAAAACTAAAGAAGAAATGAAAAAATTAGATAGTGAGAAACCAATAGAGCTTTTATGGGGTGCATTGAACCAATTATCCAACAATCAGAAACACACAATAATAGCTTCGGGCTTACTATATCCAACAATAATATGAACACACAATCAAAATGCGCTGGCCTTACCATTATTATAATAATATCCTGCAGGAAAATAAACAATTAGATATTTATTATGTAAGGCAACTAGAATAAAGTACTTAAGATTTATAAAGAGACGCACTAATACGAGAGTATCATAAAAATATATGATAATCTACTTACGAAGTTAGCAGTTTGGCCCAAAAGGTCACGTATTGATAGTAATATAACTTATATGAGTAAGTATTGTGAATATTATATATAACATATACAATAAGTATACCACTAGCATAGACGAACCCCTATTAATCAATACTATTTAAGTAAAAGTAATATCTATCTTAAATATTAATATTAGCAATTCCTCCGTTCAGACTTTCAATAATAACTACGAGAAGGGTGGGGAGGGGCTTATATATATATTATAATATATTATTCATTTATCGATAGAGGTTTTTTTTATATAGTAAATATAATATACACTCAGTACTATGTAAAGTATAGTTTACTATATAATAATGTGATCTAGAAGAACTATAACATTAAACTTTAATTAGATATTACTCATAATGTATACTATCTACGTAAATGATATATAAAATATATATATCAATATTATTACATATGTATGAGTTAATATTACCTTCCAACAAAATCAGCTGACAGAAGCCGAAAGAGAGGAAGGGAATAGTAAAATATAATAATAAAGTAAGTCAACTACGGCCTTTTTATCTGTGTATGCACGTTATTGAAGATTTTTTAGACTTTTTACTTATCTTATATATTTAGAAATTTTAATATGGTTCTCACTAGGGCACTTATTTTTTTATCTCATTTGAGATATTGTGCGTTTTTGCTTCCATGCTATAATATAAATTTTGCTCAATTGTAAATAGCTATTTTTATTTTAAATATATTTGTTTAGGTTCTATTACACAGCCTGGATTTACATAATTCGTGAGATTCATCCAACTGGTAACGGAAGAAAAGATACTTGGAGAGAACAAATTAAAGAATAATAACTAACAGTTAGGATGTAATCTTAATGGAATACACACCGAAATAGCAAACAAAATCGGTAATTGTTGCTTCATGCATTAAAAATAGAGGAAACGACAAAGTCATGTCCTTATAAAAAAGATTTACTTAGCCATAGCTAATGATATCATTACCTCCTACACACCCCACCTTGCAGACTCTGCATCTACACTGCCGCCCCCGAGTCAACACCAGCCGAACCCTTGTGGGTATATTTTAAAAATTTGCTTCTATGTAATGACCTTGGCGCTTGCTGCTTGCATAATTATTGTTATGTGCCTAGCATCGATTGGGATTGGGGCGGGACTGAGCTAATTTTTTCATCATCATTTATTTAATTTATTGTACAAGGTTACAAGCAACTGGACGAATACACCAAGGAACAACATGGTGATGAGGGACAGTCCACCCTGGGTTCATCGTGCGGATGGTGAGAGAGGGATGACAGGGGGTAACTGATATGTTTATTGCTGCCAAAGAAGGAATCGAAGCCTACTGTTTACTATCAGCACATGCATCCGTTGGATCACCACCGTGCCCGCTCGAATACAGCCTCAGATGCAGCGATCCAGATCCACCAAGTGGGACAAACTAAAGACGAGAATGGACAAAATTTTTACCAGGTATTTTAAATTGGGAATTCATGATACACTTTATTTTTCATTTTTTTTTGTGGTGAGGAGGGGGAGGGGAGGAGAGTGCGGGGGATTATTTTATCCTTACTTTTTTTTTTAGCAGTTTTTAAAAATCAGGCATCTGGATTCATTTCTGCGTATGAAATCTGATGCCCCTCTCTGTTCTCGATAAACAGGATAAATAAAACGCACCAGGAATCAAAGTACAAGAAACATTTAAATCTTGGTTAAAGTCATAATAAATAAAACAGGAAAACAAGCCTTACAAAGGACGGAAACAGCTGAGAAACATGATAAATTATGAACATGAAGTACAAGTTAAACCATTCATAGGAAAACTCAGTGAAATTACAGAAAGAACATGAAAGCGGGGAAAGGTCTAGCGCGTATATAGATGAGTCAAGATTTGTTAAGTTGAGGGGATAGATATAGGGTGGGTACGCAAGGTGGCAGTGGTTAATAACAAATCTCTATATGAAACGAGTTACATGAGCTAATTTTTTCAGTGAACAAACAATGAAAGTAGCTCAGAAAGTAGCTGACCCCACAAATTTTTATTTTTTTTTTTTTTTTGTAACTTTTTTTATTTAAGAACGTTATCTATTATGGATGACATTCATACCCAAAAGGCCACGTACATACATTAAACGAAAAAACAGTCTCTAGGAAATAAATATTTGAAAGGACTGGAAATTACCATCAGGAGAGCCAGCAATTTGGAAAGTACCCACAACGCGCAGATGGTGCTAGAAAGTAAAGAACCAATATAGTCGCTATACAATTAAACCACCCAACAGCTTTGCATAATAAAATTGTTGGCTAATGTATTCTTGATATCTATTTTAAATTGTTTATTTTTTTTTGTTCTTTTAATATTTTTATATCCTTCCATTTGTTATCAAACCTTCACCATCTTATAACTAATAACAGCATATTGCCACTCTAGAGAAGGTTTTTGGGGATGGGTTATTTCTTGTCAAAACAAGCAGGACTAACATCTTCCTGTCAGCGTCCTTTGAAGTGTTTTATGTCTAAATAATACAAACGATGAGAGCCTAATAAGGTTTAAGTACGGTTAGTATCAAGCACCCTAGGTTCCCCTACCGTTTATTAAATCATACGGAAGAAATAGGATTAATCAAAAGTAAAGATATTAAAATAATTAATATTAAATATACCTATAATCCTGAAAGGTATTTTAAGTAATCAGTCCTACTTAATAAAATTCATATAATGATATACCCTCGGAGATGATTTAATACAAAAAAATATATATATATAAAGTACATAATAATAAATATATTACCGTAGGTAAATAAAAATATAATATAATATATAATATAGATTTATATGATAGAAGTATTTTTAAATCTTTATTTGAATAAATATAATTTAATAATAAAAATATATAAATAAAAAAAATAATACTTACAATATAAATACTATACCTAAGAATTTAATCATTTAAATAAATTCCTATAATATATAATAAAAAATAATAAACTAACCGTATCATTACACAAGTGATACGCGTTACAGCGTCAAAGAAAGAGGATCCTTCAACTTCTGTAAAAACAAAAACACTTCCACGCCCATGACAGGTGCATATGCACAGAGCCTCCCTTCAACAACTCTAGGTTATAAATCGAAACGGTTCACATGACTAATACTATATTCATCACCAAATAGATTACTTTACAATACAGACTCACTAACTACTAATAAATTACAGTAACCGATGGTGTGCCTTAATGTCCTCTCATACGATACGAGAGAACAAATATAAACATAGAAGAAACAGACTAATAAATAAACTATAATAAAAGGGAACATCAATTGCAATTCACATCTGACTGAAACTGTTATACTCTTTCCACCTTTTGATAATCCTGATTACTCCTTTCTCTTTAAACTGTTGCTTCTTATCACCATATTATACAGAAACTGGTAAAACCCTCAATGATACTCCAATTCAGCCAAACTACAAGACATCATCTACACTTCTTCTTAAAAACCTCCATAACCAAACTAAAAGACAAAACACAATAAATAGATCAATATAGATCCAACATATTAAAACTTTTACTTTACGCTCTATGACACAAAATACACAAACTTGATCCAAACTGGTATTAAACGTACAAAACAAGAAAAAGAGTGCATTCCAGACCTTTGCCTGAATACTGCACCTACCAACAAAAACCATCCTCAGTCCTTTCTCATACAAATCCCTCCATGCACCCCGTCTTTTCACACTCTGCTATCTTTCTCCTGCTGTCCACCTAACACTTTGCCTCTTAGAACGGACTATGGAGAGAAGGATTACCCTAATAATATATGAAAAAACAAAAAGAAAGTTAAATAACATAATAAATTAAACTAATAGTTCTTAAAGTGCCAGAGCCAGAGTCAGAGCAAAGGAGTTAATCATTATTCCTCTATGTTATTATCATACATGAAGAAGAAGAAAACGAAAGTGACACACTTATATCCGAATCACAGCATCCGGAAAACGTGCTTCTACTCATCTATCAATGAAGCGATCTTAATTAAATAAATTAACAATGTAACTCAGAGTTAACCCGAATCCCGATTTTCTATTGCATTCTTATTATGTCAAATCCAAGTCTTCGAAAACCACAATCATAAAAAGTCATTGGAAACCGATATAATTTAATGGGCAAAAAAAGAAATCATCACACAACTATGTCCATATTTCACTAAATAATTTGACGAACAAGAGGTTAGAATCTAAATAAAAAAAAGAAAATTCTAGTGTTGAGAAATATTAGAATAAAATAAGAAAAACATCATAAGAAATCAATTATAAATATAAAAAAGTCAATATTTGATAATGAAATCAAAAGAATATAAATAAGTCTCCCCTTTATTGAATTAATGAAGAATTCAATAAATATAACGATAAAAAAAACGAAAACTTGAAAAAAACAAAAGTAAAGACAAGACTTAATAGTTCAGTAGACATAAATGTGCAAAAAATAATAAAAAATATAGTACGAAATAAAAAAATAAAATTGTGGAGTCAAATTTAAACAATGTTAATAAATGGATAAAAATAAGATGCAAAAAAAAAAAATTATAAATTATATCTAAAAGTTAAAATTCAAAAGAAAAAACTAATTACGTTGGAAAAAAAAAAAAAAAAAAAAAAAAAAAAAAAAAAAAAAAAAAAAAAAAAAAAAAAAAAAGAAAAAAAAAATAAATTAAAAAAAAAAAAAAAATATCTCTTATTAATTTTTTAATTTTATTGATTTTTCTATAATAAAATACTAATATATTATATACTATATATATATGAATAGATAATATATATATATATATATAATTAATATATTATATATATTATATAATATATATAAATACTATATAATATATATATATTTTTGTGTCTGTATGAAAATTGGTGTGTGTGGAAGCGCACAGATTTGTACAAATGGCTGGACTGTGTGGGGCAAAGGGGCGCGTGGATGGGGTTCTCTCTATTGACTTCACCAACCATCCAGCTCGTTGCTAACTTCGAAAATCCTGTGGAGTAAATCACTCTGTAACTCTCAATTCTTGGCCTCTTCTTCATACTTCTGTCTGAAGACCGCCAGGGTGCCACGGTCACCTTACATGCTATCCATGGATTTCTTTCTCTAATAAACTTAATATCTCTAACTACAATTTTATTCACAATTTCTAACTAAATGGCAGAGTCTGTGCCTATATAAACATTAACACTCCAGTAAAATGTCTCAAAAACCTTGAGACTCCTAACTTCGACATTTTATGGCTTAAGATCTTTCCTTCCTACTACTACAATTATCTTCATGTTCCTGCTACCGCCCTCCTAATATATTAGATTTTCCATCCTTCTCTAAATATGTTACTATTTCTCACAAGATTGTTACTTCTTCTCATCCAAATGTAGAGGTCCTCTATTTAGGGGACTTCAATGTACACCAGGTCACTGAATGTTTGGGCTCCTCTCATACTAAGACAGGTGGAATTGAGGCCAAAACATTGAGTATCCTCAATGACCTGGAACAGTTGATTAAGGAAACTACACAAATACCAGATCGTTTTAACCAATTTTTGAACACTCTTGACCTATGCTTCACCACTTCTCCTTCTAACTACAAATAAACAATTTTCCCTCCTATTGGTAACTCTGATGACAATCTTATCTTATAGCTCATAATTATAACACTTTCACCAGCAGCTCCAATATGTCATAAACGAACATTCTGGCACTTCAATCGGGGAGGCATTGTGTTGTAAAGGAGAGAGGTGGCAAAGCGCCGTGTATTCCCGTAAATGAAAGGGTCTGCAATGGCATCCGATAGAAACCTATAATTAGTTTACCCGGAAGAGCTAATTCCATAAAAGATTAACACAGACACCTAAATTTACTGAGACAGAGTTCAGCGACAGAAAGAGAGGGAAGAAAGAATGGAGATAGAAACTCAATTATTAGGTTAGGCCAATATGACTAACGGGGATCAAACGGAGGAAAATTCAATATTGTACCTCCACAGTTACAAATGACAAATACAATCGCTTTCACACACTGAGGATTCACTCAACAAATGAATAAGCGTATACTTCTTATTTTTATTATAATATTTCAATGTACAAAATTATAAGTAACAACTCATCTACAGTTAGTGAATTGCAGAATTGAAGTATTGCCCACTCAAGTTCAACAGATACCATCCAGAGTGGCACCTTAAAAATCAGAACAAGATGATGTTTAAAATGATGGGATGATTTGATGCATAAACATAAAGAATCTTCTCTACTTATTGGATCTATGTTGAAATTCGTCAGTTGTTGAATCCAATCTGGTAATGATTAATTATGTTGTGACAATTTCGGTAGTTCAGGAAAATAAGTGAACAAAGTTGAGTTCAGGATTGAAAATCAGATCTAAGGATCTAAATGAAGCCCACAACTAGAAACAATCTGAGCCCAGGATATAAAGCCTAATGGAATATAGGCTACATAATATCATTATATTCCTTCTCTTTTCAATAATGATAAAACGAATGAATGAATATAAATAAAGTGATTAAAAATAAATACTAATGTATAGAAATTTATAATAAATATAAATAAAACCATATAAACAATACATTTTGTAAACTGTCAAGTGTTTTTATTAACAAAGATAAGGAGAAGAATTATCATAGAAGACCTACCCCAGCAGGAGTAGGGTTTGTGGTTTATTATGCAAGAATCCGGAGGGGATCTTGATCTGTAGTCAGAGCTTGGGAGATAATGGAGATCTTGTTGCTTCTATGATAAAAACTATCATTAGTCACTGCAATATTTTAATATGATGTAATCATATCAAAATATTAACAAATTGCAATGACAAAACAGTTAGGTGGCATCATCGACAATAAAAACTCACGGGTGAAGAAATTGATTCAACTCGTAGTGGGGGCTGATCTTTAAACAGAACAAAGCAACTCTCCCACCAAAGTATTTATAGAATCCGAAATCTTTCTCATAAAAATGTTAAATATCTGAAAAACTTTGAAAATGCCTAAAAACCAAATAGCAAAATTATTTGCAGAGGGGGAAAAAATAAAATAAGTTATATATAATAATATATATATATATATATATATATATATATATATATATATATATATATATATATATACTATATATATATATAATATATAATATAATATATATATAATATATATATAAATATACGCGTATATTAATATATAATATATATATATATTATTATATAATATATATATAAATATATATACTAATATATATAAATAATATATATATATAAAATATATATATATATATAATATATTACTGTAAATATATAATATATATATATATACTGTATATATATAACTATATATATATATTAATATTATTATATATATAAATAATATATATTAATATATATATATATATAATGTAATATATATATATATTATTATATATAATATAATATAATATATATATAATATATATATATATAATATATATATATTATATATATATATATATATATATAATATAATATATATAATATATACCGGTATATATATATATATACCGTATATATATATGGGTCATGGCCGAGCATTGAGCTGGCCTCAACATCCCCCACTCAATCTTTTCCTGGATCTTATATGTAGAAAATCTGAGGAGGGCATATCTGAAATAGGAAAGGAGATGCCAGGATTGACCATTTGACCTGTATAACTTTTAACCGTGAGTTTAAGGGGAATAGTTATGCATCATCTTTCTGAACATCCCATATACTATAAGTCATGTCATAAGTTCCATAATAACCTACTGAAATTGTGAAGATCCGAAGTTCTACGTAGACTATGGTGAGAAAATCGGTATACTGAAAATGAGGGATAATCACTTTCTCTTGTTATTGGTGTCCCTGAGGATGATGGCAACGAAGTCCTTGGAGAATATATTCTTCGTCATCCAGCGCTACCCTGAATGCCTGGAATAGTGATAGTTGCTGATATTCTGGTAATGATCTGTAATGCAACCCCTCCAGCATTATTCTCAACTCAGAATTGGCAAACCGTTGTAATTCTGGTTGGACCTGGACCAACTGCCAAGCTGTAGAAGGTGCTGAAGAGTAGGCTGGATGATATCTCAAAGGGGAATACACGGGCAAATGAGTAGTCGGATAAGTGGTGTACTCCTGCAGCGGAGTATGTTGATTCCGAGACAAAGGCTGGATTTGCTCAGAGGCAGTGGTAGTCGATAGAGCAGTCTGCAGAGACTGTAGTCTATCAGGATTTTCTATTGACGGTTGTGATCGTCGCATAAGAGGTGCCTCGCCCAAACGTCGTTCGATGGCGATTGACGTTCGGGAGGTTGATGGTTCCACTTCTACAACCACAGAATGTTCACGCTCCTCACTCCTAGACGGTTCAGCAGCTCCGCGGGATGTTGAAGTTGTTGTCGGATGATTCCGTCTAGTCTTGAAGAAGCCTTTATACTTCTTCATAAACTGTTCTAGAAACAGCTGGTTGGGATGAAGTCCATCGGTAAGTAGTGGTGAATCCAAAAACATCTGTTTCTTCTTGATATATCTGGAATGGGGAGTCAGTCTGTAGTCCCCATGTTTGTAGGTACCATAGTAATAATTCATTACGTGACTACCTCTGAGACAAATTTTGTTTTGCCATTGGTAGGAGAAATATGCCAAATTCTCGAAGGCGGTATAGGCTTTGATGGAATGTGCTCTCATTAATTGTGGAGACATGGTGGGATCTTCTTTCAAGTAATCTGCAAAAGTAGGGCCCCATGCTCTAATAATCCTCTTCTGGTTAAATTTATAAAGGTCTTGAATTGGTGGGATAACAAGATACACACGCACTTGGGAATTCCTCCTCCTGGCAATCTGTGTAATTTGGTCCATTATAGCAGGCACACCCTCAACCGAGAATTCTGATGCTGGCTCGAAAACTGTGGTCTGCCTATCACCATTGGTAATCGTTTTTCGTTGCCAAGCTAGGGGTGTGAGTGCCCAAATCAACAGAAAATTGACGTGCCTAGTCATTAACGTTTCTACCCGGTCAGTACATTCCGATAGAAGACGTCTGGAACTACAGTCAGTTGTGATGTTGAGATTATATTCCTCTTTCAGAAATCTTTTCCTTTGGTGGAAGATGTCTACCTCGCTGGTTCCAATTGCTAGTAACTGCGACATATCAACAGGAGCTGCAAAGTTGAGGAATATATGTTTTTAGTTTCTGCATCATGTATGTTTTTTAATGTTACAATAAATTTTCATCTTGCTCCAAAATTTACATTTACCCTAACCGAGCTAAAGTGAATATTTGATCAAAATTTTTTTGTCAGAAGGACCAATAGTAGTTAATGGTAATATTCACTGTATAGTACATAGAAGCAATGCAACGAGCAAGTCATAATAATATTAAATTTATTTTACATTTCAGCTGTTTTTTAACATACTTTTTTTTTTTTTCAAAACAGAATTTAAAAGTTCTCTAATTACTTTCAATGTTTTATATTTAATCTTATTTAAAATTTTAATTTTTATCTTAAAATTTTATCCATAATACTTTTGAAACTAAATGTAATTGTTCCACAACATTTTTTTTTCTAATAAATTTACAATTTACTATTTACAACATTAAGTACTTTTCACTTTTTCAAAGTTTCGTTTTTATTCTTTTAATTTTGAATTCATTTTATAATTTATCAGTGTTCATATATTTATTCTTTTAAGAAATTAATCTAGCATTACTTTTCTGTTTTATATAAATTTTTTATCATATAACATTACTCAAACAAATAGAATTTTTTTTATTAATATTTACAACCTATCTAGCTAAATATATATATTAAAAAAATAGGAAACATTAGTTGTGTATGATTTTACTCTACTTTTGCAAAATTAGTATTGGTTCCAATGAATTTTTATGAATTGCTGGAAGACTGATATTGCGACATATAAGAAATAAAAGAAATGACAACAGAAAATCTGATTCAGAGGATAACTCTGAGATACATGTTTAAATATATATTAAATAAAGAATCCAGCAATTCAATTCAGATAGAGATGAGAAGCAGGTTTTCAGTGATGCTGTGAATCGAATATAAAAGTGTACACTTGTTTTTATTCTAATGTAAATGATAAAAAAAAAAAACATGAGAATGATGAATTAACTCCTTTGCTCTGGCTCTGGCTCTGGCTTAACTGTTATACTGTATTTAAACTTTCTTTTTGTTTTCTTTTTATATATACTGACTAAATCTTTCTCCCATAGATTCCAGTTCTAAGAGGAACAACAAAGGGACAGCAAGAGAGAAAGATAAGAACAGAGGTGAAAAAGAAGAGCAGAGAAGGGACTGTATGAGACAAAAGAGAGAGAGAAGGATTGCATTGGCTAGGTGCAAGAGGCAACAGGTCAGAAAATGCACTTCTTTCTTGCTTCTGTAGATTCTAAATACAAAGTTGGATCAAAGTTCTGTAGTTCTTGTAGTTAGAGCGTATAAGTACAAAGTTGGATCAATATTGATAATTTTGTGTTTGTCTTTTAGTTTCTTAGGTATGGATGGTTTTTAAGAAGAAGATGATGTAAGAAGATGATGTCTTGTAGTTGGCTGAAATTGAGAGTACATTGAAAGAGGATTACCAGTTTCGTATATATGAGGCAGAGTATTGTTACTTAGTGATCCGAGCGACTAAGTTCAGTAGAGGAAAGCTTGCGATTGTATATGTTTTTCCATTATTTTTATTATTTTATTATATTAGTATTTTTATATATATATATGTTTTAAATATTGTTTGTGATTTATAGTTGCAAGAACAACTTTTATTTATGTGACTTTTATCGTAGGTAGTAATGTTTGTAACTTGTAAAGTAAAAAGTACTGGTTGGTGTTTGACAATAAGTAAGTTTCAGGGAGCCATTTATATTAATAACGTAAGAGTTTTGAGGAGGCTCTTGGTTGCACCTTGATGAGCAGTGAGTGTGTTTGTTTATCACAGAGTGAGGGGCTCTTTGACCAGTAACGAGTAATCACTGTTAATATAATTATATATATATATTATATTAATATATTTGGTAATTATACGTTTTACAAAAACTTTTGTAATCTTCTAAATAAACAAAGTTCTTGACGAAAGACAAAATGAAAAGTGCTTTTCTTACTAAGTACTATATTTGTAATTAAAAGAAAAAGTTACTTTTAAACTTTAGCTTTCAATTACAAATATAGTGCTTAATAAGAAAATCACTTTTCATTTAGTCTTTCGTCAAGAACTTTTATTTCTTTAGAAGATTACAAAAGTATTTGTAAAACGTATAATTACCAAGAACTTAGACGTAAGTATTAGTTGTACTTGTTTGTATCTTTGTGCGCCTTGCCATCATTGGTTATTTTAATCAGTGGTAGCAGAGCGTAGTTGCGAAAAACTCTGGGTGATAGGTAGCAAGGTAGAAGGTATCAGATAGCGTGTGTATTTATAGTGAATAGCTTGGACTTGTGTAGAAGTATAGTGTGGAAAGATGGGTAAGAAAGGTGATAAGAGTGTTAGTGAAAAGGATAAAAAGAAAGTGGAAGTTGTAGTCGATAAAGGAGTACGTAGATTGTGTCCTGAGTTTAATGGGGAAGTAAATGTCGAGGAATATGATATGTGGAAGAGTAAAGGTAAGTTATGGTATGAGGTATGCGGAGATGAGTATGATAAACCAGCAGGTGAGATATTACTTAGTTTAGGAGCGAAAGCATACAAGTGTGTTTGGATGTTGGACTGGAAGTCTTTGGGTAAAAGGGAAGGTATGGAAGCTATTCTCGAGAAGTTAGGTGAGAAGTATGCAAAAGAGAAACAAAGAGATAGGTACGAATAAATTGTGAATATTTCTATATTAAGCGAAAAAGTAATGAATCAATGAGAGAGTATGTTAATAGGTATGAGGTAATAGAACAAAAGTGTAAGATTGTTGGAAAAGTTGACTTGGGAGAGGATATGAAGTGCATGCATCTCTTAGAGGGGGCAAATGTCAGTGAAAATCAGAGACAAATGGTGCAGGCTTATTGTGGTAAGGATGAGTGGGTATTTCGAACATTTCGTGATGCGCTGGTGAATATGTGAGGGATTTGGTAGAAAGGTATATAACAGAGGGAACGGAGAAGAGGGTATAGAGAGTAGTTGGTTTGCTAGTCAGAATGTACAAAGAGATGAGTTTAGCGGTTTTGGTGAGGAGTGGTTTGATGGAAGAAGATTGAATATTAGGGATAAGGAGGGTAAGGTTAGTGAGTGCAATATTTGTTTTCAGGTATGTTAGTGGGACGTTTCACAAAGAAGGGGCTCATGCTAGTTCTTTTATATCGAGTCCTTTTTTTGTAAAGTTAAATTTTTGATTAGTCTGGCTAAAAGAAATGCAAATTTTATTTTAGTTTTCTAGAATTGATAAATATTTGTTCCTCAAAGAAATTATTATAATAATGATGATATCATATTGTTTTATGGGAGTTGCAATGGCTAACTAATCATTTGGGACGGTTGTGATTCTTCTACATCTAAAGGTGATAACAAAGGAAAGCTTAATGTTTTTCTCCCGAAAATCTGATCAAAACTTTCGAAACCACGCACCTGATCCTATTACTATTTTCGTACTGCTTTCTTTCTGAAAGTTTTGGTCCCCTTGGAGGCCTTTAAAAAGCTTCCTTTGTTGTGAGGATTCTGCTATTATCTTAAGGTATTTTACAAAGATAGTTGTTTTTTATTTTTCTTGCTTTATTTATATCAAGTGCAATATTTGTAAATCTAAATTTCATTATGCGTATAAGTGTCCGTCAAGAGTAGAGAATAGTGAAGGTAGAGGAAGAGGGTATGGTAGATTTAGGGTTGATAGATGGCAACAGTGCAGTAGAGAACAGCAGTTAGTGAATAGGGAAAATGTAGGAGTAGGTAGAACAGGTTATAATAATGTGGGTGAGAAAAACAGGTATTTTTTGAAAATAGTAGAGTAGATAGTAGAGATGATGGTAGGAGATGGGATAGATATGGTAACTTGAAAAGATGTGATTTATGTAGGTCTGAGAAGCATTTGTGGAAAGACTGTGATGTGTATGGTGATGTGTATCTAGAGATGGCAAAGGATAGAGTGACTTTAAAGGGTGTGGCTAAGGTGGATGTAGAGAGAAATCGAGTAGGAATAAGCAGAGGGAAGAATTTAGTTGACAATTCAAGAATGGAAGATAAATCAAAGTCTGGAGGTATAGGAAGAGGTATTAGTTTTAGAAGGGAGAGTAGTACAGAAGATATGTCTGATTTGATGGGTCAGATATGTGGTATAGATTTGGGAAAAGATCAGAAAGAGGAGGATAAAAAGGTGTGCTATACTGTATTAGTAAGAGTGGAAGATGAAAAGTCAAAGTCAGAGAGAGATATCAGAGAGAGTATGAACAGAAGTATGGAAGAGTGTGGTACAGAAAAAGAAGTAGTTTTACATAGAGTTAGTAGGAGTGATGATGAAGAAACAAAGGTGTGTGGTGTGGATAATAGAAGTGAAGGAGATAAGGTGGATGTGAAAGTAGAAGTGAAAGAAGTAAAAGAGGAGTCAGAAAAGAAGGATAATGGAGTACTTGATGTGGAAGAGTTTAAGAAACGTAGAAAGCGGGAGAGTATGGCTGAGTGGAAAGAAAGGGGTTTTTGACTATGTCTTGTTCTAGTGAAGTAGGAGGATGGAGGATGAGGTTGTAAAGAAGTTATGTTGAGAGAATATGTTATAACAAGATGTAGGGTACAAAATAACTCATGGATTTATAGTAAAAAACATTAGAATAAAAAAGACAGTAAGAAGCACACAGGCCTAATGAGATTGTCCCAGTCAAAGGGGGGCCAACAGAACCATCACCCAAACAAATGTTCATGCAAGGCACCCTTAGGGCTGAATAACTATATATAGAATACCACAGTTCTAAAGACATGATCATCTGAATTGAGAAACTGGCTATCTGTCTCCTGATAAGTACCTAGCATAGCCATGTAATACCATAATCATTGTATATCCAAAATATAACAGAAGTCGGTACAAATCAGTAATTTCAATTATCAAAAGTAAAAAAACTCACAGGTGAAGAAATTGATCAACTCGTAGTGGAGGCTGATTGTTTTAAACGAACACAGGAACTTCCTAAAAAGTATTTATAGAAGTTCTGAATCTGTCTCAAAAATGTTAAATATCTGAAAAACTTTTGTTAATGCCTAAAAACAAAATAATTACTTCAGAGCAAGTAAAATATTCAAGTTGCGTCGGGCGGGTGACTTGGACCACTTTAGGTATAACTTCGTCTTTTCATGGATCCCCTAATGCACTTTTTTGGAATTTTTTTTTTTTTTAAGATCAAGGCCCTATAGTTCAGTGTCATAAAGGCACACAAAAAAATAATATTATTCAATTCTGAATCATAGATAAATATAGTTTTTAAACAACGCTCAGTCACAACCTGGAGGGGTTGAATCGGACATCTGTTTAAATTCCTCTTTTACGTATAAATTCAAATTTTATATTTTTAATTTCTACTTATATAATAATTGATTAATCATTTTAAAATTCGTAATAAGTAATAAAAATGTCAATAATGATACATAAAAGAGGTATAAAAAATAAGTGGTCCGATTCACCCCTCACCGCTCAAAAATTTTGACACTTTTATGAAATTCGTTTTTTATATAAATTTCATTTTATTTTAAATTTTTACCTAATATAAAGTAGCTATTTATTATATTTAAATTAATTATACGTAATAAAATGTCAATAATACAGAAAATACGAAAAACAATGGTGCTCCGATTCACCCCTCCATCAATTTTTAAGGCGGCGTGAATTGACCAGTTTAGCCCCGTGATTTTGCACAATACTTTGGCATTCAAAAATACTTTGCCAGTTAAGCTAACATACTCGAGGTGTATCCACTGAAAAAATTAATAAAATCCATCGGAACCAATAGTTGTTATTTAGTAACGAATGTTAAAAAAACTCACATTTTTCAAAAGAAATTCTATTGAAGGCATTTTGTACCTAAAGATTGTAACATTTTTTAAAAAATGTTAAAAACTTTCTAGAATAAAGATGATCTAAATAAAATTTATAGTACGCGGGGCTATTAAATGAGCGAAATTTTTTTTTTTTATTTTATTTTTTATCTTTATTTGGTGGACGAATCCCCCTCCTAAAGAAGCGGGCCCGGTCACCCCGCCCGACGCTACATGAATTATTATAGGTATATTTGGGCCTTTAGTTTGTTACAATGAAGAAAACTAGACCGTAATTCAGGGGAAGAAGAGTTGGCTCATCTATAGAGAGGTGCGGATTGCAAAGTGATCTTCTTCCGTACTTTCTCCTATGACAGATATCGTGACGGATCTGATCCCCAACTGGTGTTTTATTTTTGTGAGTTGTCCCTCAAGAACGACCACAACTACTGCTGAGAATTGAAGTCACAATTAATAATAGAAAATAAAAGGGATTAAATAACGATTAAGGCTGCATCCACAACAGAAAAAAACACTCACCATCAATGATGACACCACATGCTTCTAACGTTTTGGCAAATTTAGAGATAAAGAAAAAGTGCGCTAATGAATTGGCTTGACAAAACACTACAAGTGCATAAAAAGAAAGCCTTTATATTTTTAAGTTTCTTATTATATATATGTTGTTAGTTTAATTAAGTAAGGGTTAAACATGGGGGTTAAATCAATTATAATAAATAATAATACATAATTATAAATAACTATAATGATAATTGATTATATAAAAAATAATAATAAAAATAATAAGGAATAATAATTAATAATTAATCATTTTAAACAATAATATAATAATAATGATGATAATATTTAGTAATAATTAATGATAATAATAATAATAATATAATAATAAATGCTTCAAATAATAATTACAAAAACTGTACAATGGGCAACTTACCCTTGTTGCCCTTAGACTTTTCTCAAAGATATACACAAAAATGTATAATTAACTATATTTATATATATAAGTCAAGTAAGAAAATAATTAATTTTGCAATTGGCAAAGGAGTCAGTATTAAACAAGCCCAATAAGGGTTCTTAAAGCTCTTAAATAAATTTTTGTTACAGCAGGAATAGGCTCACCTTAGATGGCTGTGCCATTAGAATAATAAGTGATTTGTTGAGTGATGGGACACAATTCACAATTAGTTTGGTAATATCTTTCAAATACAAACTCTGATGATGTTTTTGGTTTGTTTGAGTTGCTGTGTTTATTCTTCTTTCTTAGTCCCGTGGGTAGTTCCTTTAAAAAAAAGAAACCAGTATAACTCAAGTGTTATGTCGTTGGTTTTAATAAAAAAAATTAATTTACTATTTGCTGATCATCATAATAAACTTCATAATAGAAAACTCTTTAGGCCTCATTAAAAAATGACAAAAAAAAAAAATGGAAATGATATTAATGAAATTAAGTTTCAACACTCACCCGGTAATCCGGGAGAAATCAATCTTCCTAATCTTCTTTTCTTTGTGTATTCGTGTATTCCTACACTCTGATTGTGATTGTCCAGTCAATATTTATATTACAACCTGGGGGGAAGAGTTAAAAAGAGGAACGTAACATCATTTCAATATTATTATTATGTGTAGTCCTACACTCTTGTTGACTCTTGTTGGTGTCGGTCCAATATTTAACAATTTATATTACAACCTGGGGGGAAGAGTTAAGAAGAGAAACGTAACATCATTTCACTCCTCCCCACCCGTCGACATTAAGTGTCGACGCACATGCTGGTCTTCACTTTGGCTGTAACATCATTTAACAAATGAAAAGTTTCTCTTTGTAATCAACCAAAATTCACCCTTAATAAGTTTGATAACCTTCTTTAAAGTTTTATATATTATTTCAGGGTTAAACAAAACAAAGTAATTACTTCTTTTTACGACGTTCCAGTAGATACGGAAAAACAATGGGCAACTCTTGGCATGCTCCTCTCGATCGCGTATGCGGTCGCAAATTATTAGATACCGATGGCGGCATCCTTACAGTCAAGGATTGTACTTGATCTTCAAAACCCAAAAAGGGTGGACTTTGTGAAAAGGATGATTCCTGGTTTTCACAACTTAATTCTTTATCAGCTGTTGCTGCATTAACTCCATCTCCTGTAATTGATACTATCGGAGTGGAAAACCTATTCATTGCTTTCATTAAATCTTGGTTGAAGGGAACATACGGAGGATTGATCGGGGATGGCAGGACCATTGCTTGGCTCATCTCCCAACGTCTCTCCGCCTCCTCCACCAAGTCAGACGTGTCCCACATCAAGTATGAATTAACTTCTTCCTCTTCACTAGCTACTTCATCTGGAGTCTGAGGTACATCGTCTTTTTCATCATAATCAGTTTTACTGTGGTGAAATGTTACGGTGGTGAAATTTGTCAATACTTCATTCATGGCATTTTGTACTGTCGATATTATTTTCAATTTGTTGGCAATATCCTCCATTTGGTTTGGATCCATCAAGAAACCCTCAAAGATCGATTCTTCGTCTTCATCTATGTCTTCGTTGAAACCGTCTGAAATACCTTCAACATTATTCGAATCACAACTATTAATTATTTCCTCAGCTTCCGGAAACATAAATGGTTCCGGTTCCTCTTCGTCATCCTCCATAGAATATTTCTGAAAGATCGGATCATTCAACAGATAATCTGGTGGAGTCTTCCAAGGACGTAATTGTCGATGGTGGGCGCGATACTCTCGCCCATTTTTCAAAGATTTTATAATATAAGTGACCTTATTTTGTTGCACTTGTATGATTTCATAAGGTCCATAATAACGTGGTCTAAATTTATTCAATGTCAGATCACCCGGAAGATGAATTTTAAGTCCTACTAACTGATATAGTTCGTAGGGGACGTACTTACTATGACCGGACTCCCAGCGATCTTCTATTTCTGGGAAAGGAAGACCTAGAGACAGTTCATGAGCCCTTTTCAGAATGTTTTCACATGGTGTTAAATCGGTTTCAGAATGTTTTGTATGATTATATATTAATATTACCTGAGACAGATCATTGTCCCACGATGAAGGGTTAGTGATGGACATTCTTAAATATTGACTGAGGGTTCTATTTACCCTTTCCACCGCCCCGTTTGACGCTGGAGTATAGGGTGTTGTTAATACATGCCTAATGTGCTGCTGTCGTAAGAGCTCCTCAAATTCTGGGCCAACAAATTCTCGTCCATTATCCGTTAGCAATCTTTCCGGTAATTTTGGGAGAAAAGACAAAATATTATGTTTGAATGCATTTGCAACTGTTGCGCTTTTCTTATTCTTTATTGGTACGGCTGACACCCACTTTGTGTAATGATCAACTAAGACAAGTGCATACTGATTACCTCTTGATGAACGAGGGAACTGAATCAAGTCCATTGCCACCAACTCAAAAGGCCGAGATGTAACAATTTTTATGGTAGGTGGGGCATGGATAATATTGGATATCTTGTAGGCCTGGCATTTATAGCAGGTAGTTGTTATATCTGAGCATATTATACTTATTTTTGGATGCCACATTCGCTGAATTAACAGAGAATACAACTTATGCTTCCCTATGTGGGCAAAAATCCAGTGTGCTTTAACAGCTACCTCAACCAAATAATGGTGAGGAACTATCAAAGCCCATACTCCATCAAGCATTTCTTTATACAAACAGTTGTTATGGAGACGAATATACTTTTGGGATCTCGCAAAAGGTTTCAAGGATCCATTAAATGCTAAATTCTTTACGATGGCATTTCTTAACTTACGTAATAAGGGATCATTATTCTGCACTTTATAGAAATCTGTATGACCCAAGTCCAATGGATCCACTATGTCTTCTTCGTTTAGCCTTATTTGACGGATCACAGGTACTTTCTCCACCTCCCCACCACTCCTTGGTGGAGCGGCCGTTTTGTTATCTATGTTGTTAAGCGACAAAGGTTTCGGCACTGTTGAGGGTTCCTGTGGTTCTTCCAAAGACTCATTTAAAAGATCGAATTCCTGGAATTCTGTAGTGACAATCATCTGAGTCGTTGGTCCTTTTTCAACACTAGTAATTTGTATAGGAACTAACAAATTATAGTGAATGCCTCCCAAACAAATGAGATGGCAAATGCTTTGGCCCTCAGTGGTACCGAATATAAGGGGTTTAGTGTCACCATAATATACATAAACCTGAACTTTATTCACTTCTGCAAATGCCTGTATAGCTTGTGTCAGCGGGAACTGTCCTATGTTCTTCATTAGCTGTAATGTCTTTGTAATATTTCTATTGTTCTTTCCGGTAGGTAACCCATATTTTTGGCGGTTATCCAGGAGTTCCTGGACAACACTTTCTCTCAATTTTCCATGTTGATCTGGTGATCCAGACAACCAGAAAGAGAATGCCTGAAATAACGAATCCCCGCCCCCAGGCAACTTCACTTCCGTAAACCCCTTTGGGATTGTATTCACTTTATCAGACTCTGCATTATCTTGCTTTTCCAGGGGAATACCGATTGGTGATCTTGACAAGGCATCTGCCACTACATTCTCCTTACCAGGAATATATCTCAATTCATAGTCCACATCGTTCAACTCCTCAAGAGTACGTGCCACCCTTGGATTGACCAAAGGCATGTTGTGCAAGAACAACAAGGGCTTGTGGTCGGTATGGATGACCACTTTTATGCCATATAAGAAAGGTTTCAAGGCTCTGACCGCCCATCGAATGGCAGCTATTTCTCTCTCAGTGGTGCTATAACGCTGCTCTGCTTTTGAGAAAGTGGTGGAAATAAAAGCTATTGGCTTCTCCTCTCCAGATTGTTTCTGAGCCAGACATGCTCCTGCTCCGATGTCTGAAGCATCCACATATAACAACAACGGGACTGCTGGATCTGTTCGATCTGGATAAGTTAATACTGGTGGTTCAATCAAAGACTTCTTCAGTTTTTCAAACGCCTTCTGACATGGTTCATTCCACTTAAGGGTTTTGCCACTTAATAATTCAAAGAGAGGCTTGGCGAACTCTGAACAGTGGGGGATATGTCGCCGATAAAAATTAACCATGCCTAGAAACTGACGAAGCTGGCGAATGGTCTAGGCGTAGGAAATTTCATAATCCCTTGTAAATTAGAGTCCAGGGGAATCATTCCTTGTTCTGAAATTCGATGTCCCAAGTATTGTACTTCTTTTCTTACCATATATGTTTTAGTTGGTTTGATTTTAAAACCTGTCTGCTGGAATGCCAGAAGTACTTTTTCTAAAATTTCCAGATGTTTTTCATAGGTATCACTTACGATGAGCACATCATCTAAGTACACCATGCACTCATTCCAAGGGATATGGGCGAGCGCATATCTCATGCCTCTCTGAAACGTGGCTGGACCGTTTTTGACGCCAAAAGGCACTCGTAAAAACTCCCAATGTGACAGGGGGGAGCTGAAGGCGGTCTCTCTCTATACTGGTTTCTTCCATTTCGACCTGATAATACCCACGGATCTATAGTGGTGAAATACTTCATCCCCTGCAAACTAAAGAATGTCTATTAGATTAGGGATAGGGAAACTATCTCCTTTTGTGATTTTATTGAGCCTATAATCGATGCATAATCGTATTGATCCATCCGGCTTTCTTATTGGAACCACCGGAGCGGAGTAAGGAGATTTACTTCGTTGTATGATGCCTTCCTTCTCTAGCTGTTTACAATTAGCTTCTATTTCCTGTAAGATAGGTCCTTGAAGGCGCCTTACTGGTACCTGAACAGGATCATCTGTCAGCGTTTCAATCCTGTGTTTAATTACATCGGTACAGCCAACATCTGAATCTCCCAAACTCAAGACTGATGGAAACCGACTTAAGAGTCGGACCAATTGTTCTCGCTGCTCTTCAGTTATGTCTGACTCATGCACTCTGAAAGCTTGAAAAATTCCTTCTGTTGTCCACTTCTGCCGATCTTGTGGTTCATTTTCTGTTAACTCAACTAAATTAATGGAAGGGTCTGGTATATTGGTTAACACCAGATTCCCCATGATGGTACCTTTTCTTAATTTCTTAGGTAATTCTCCATCATTTCGTGCTATTAACAATGTCTTATTCTCATGGAATTGTACAATTGCATTCTCAAATGTAATATCTTTCGGCAGTCTTGAATTGGCCTCTATTATCCCTAGTTGTTCTGATTTTAGTCCTATATTACTCTGCACCTCCACAATGGCACATTCTTTTGGTTGAATCACTATACTTTCGGTCAATGCACATAGTATTCCCTTTTGTTCAGTCCGCATATCTACAGCTACTGTTTGAACATAATTCCCTCGTTGAAGGACCAGTTCCTTTTCATATAAGTCAGGCAACAGGCGTTCCTTTTGTAGCAGATCATAACCCATGACCAGATCGTATCCCATAACCTCATCAGGGATTATGATAAATCTCATGGGTTTTAACACATAATTGGTGGATAATTTTAGAGCCAACATCACTTCACCTAACACTGGAAATCGCACGTGCCCTATCCCTTCTATGCTCTTATCAAGCTGCGAGGGTTAATAATGACCATTTTTGTTTTGTCCAAGGATGGAACACACCTGGTGGGATACCAGACTTGTCTTCTAGCGACGTCGAGATCGTAAATCAGACTAAGAGAGAAAAAATGTGAGACACACCAGGCCTCTATTTGAGAGAGAAGGGATTGATCTAGCAGGATGGGGTACAAGCAAAGTCTCAAAAGGAGGGTCTCCACCGGTGGGACCGTCGGAGTAGAGAATAAGCGTGATTGCATTGTGTGAGAATAGATAAAAGGATGGCGAGTCCGTGATAGTGGATATAGAAGTAGCGACCTTAGTTGCGTGGTGGCGAACGTGTGTTGTCACAGCCTGTCAACAGGGAAGTCGAGACGAATGAATGTGGGAGTAGGCGTGAGGGCACCCATGGTCTGGGAATGGGGATCGTCGCAAGTGAGTAAACGGATCGGTGAGTGCTTGCACGTGACGGGGGGTTTGTGGAAGAGAACTGGGGAAGGGGGAGTGCAAGAGGGAATGAACTAGGTAAAGCGGCAGGAGAGAGAAATTGACTACGGGAAGGCTGATATTGGACAGACGCGAGATGGAAAGATAAGAGATGCGTTGGCACAATGGGGGATACAGTGGGGCGTTAGGATTCCGAGGGCACCTTTGAGGGGGCCAGGAGGTACCTCTGCGTGAGGAGAACTCCTGCCAGGACGAAACCTATGAAGCTCGGAGGCGGCTATGGGCGCGAGAGGAAGAAACGTAGGACAAACCAAATACGGGTGGCGTATGTGACTTTGCCGTAGAGTACAATGGCATGTCTGAGTGATCTGAACGAAAGGAAAGGTAAAGGAAAAAGCCCGTAGAAACGAAAAAAGAGACACTGAACAAATCATCTCCAACATGAGTCTTCCATGTCGGATTCATTAGATTTCCCGGTTTGGTGGACAGTCTTACCCAAATTGGTCTTGGCAAAAAGGACATTCATCTTGGATTAAATATTTGTCAGGACAGGCGACGAAATTGGCTACTTCCTGTACGAACGTCAAACACCTACTTCTGGGAAACTCATAACACATCAAAGGTATCGTCCTCTTTCCCACAATATTGACACTGAGGCCTCAATCGACACTGGCTCATTATGTGCCCAGGCTTGTTACAATGAGCACATGTAGGTGCGCTTCTTTGATTCTGTCTATTGTTGCTAGACCTTGACGGATACTGTTGATCTCTAGTCCTGGCCACTGAGGGTCCTGATTCATTCTATAGAATCCCTGAGTAGTCTGGTTTTGTCTGCAGCCAGGATTATTAACTGCCACTGTTGACGCAACTGTATTAAATTGAGGCGAAGCAACTTCTGCACCCGAGGTCTGTGTCCTCTGGCAACAACACATTCTCAAACTTTCCTTGTTTTTCGGCATTGGGAACAAAGAGGATATCTGCGGTGATACTTGATAGTTTTTAGTCAGGTCCACAACTTCTGGACTAGTACCTTCTTTCTTTCCTTTCTTTACCTTGAAACATTTTGGTCAACAATAGGCAACAGTCTCTCAAGGGAGGCCAGTGGATGTCCCCATTGCGGTTTGCTAGAGGGAGCCGGCTCGTGTCATCTACCTGTCTTGAAGTCTTCTCTGGTAAGCTTTTGCAGAACTTTCGTTACCTATAGGCATTTCATAACATCCTGCCCCAGTGAAAGCCTTCTGGGGCTACCCAATACCTCAACGAGATAAAGAGGAGCGATTGTGTGTCCTCTTCATTAAAAGTAAAACGCATCTGGTAACTGTTCAATGTGATTGTAGCTCGATACTTTTTTCAATTTCACTCGTAAACACCCTATTTTCTACCTTTTGCAATCCTCTCCACAGTTCTGAAAGATTGTGGTGTTGCGGATGGGGTAAGATGAGGCGGAGCAAAAGAAGGATAGAGTGAAAGTGGTGTATGAGGAGGGAATATGGATAGGTGAGTAAGCGCAATAGCGGGGTGGCATACTGGCTCCTGAGATTGCGTGCTGGTTATGCCAAGGAAGAGAAGGAGTGAAAGAGAGGAGGCGGAGGGGAGCAGGGGGAGGCGGTGGTCAACGCATTCTACCTCTCTTGTACTGCGCGCCATCCTGCGCCACCCGAGGTCTCAAGAGCCACGACGCTCACGGACGCGACGCCGCGGCAAAGGGCGGACGCCGCATGCGACGGCAACTCCAAGCGCCCGTGAGTTAGGACGAGTAATGCAAGAAGTTAAACGTTGGAAGAGAATGGTTGCAGTGCCTCCTCGTGTGTAGAGGCGGACGTGAGCTCGGGTTTCGCGAGTGGTCATGCGCAGAGAATGGTGTGTACCGTGGAGGAGTGGAGACGAGGGGCGAGAGATTAGTGGATGGGGGAAGAGAATATGTGGGAACTGTTAATGCATAGCAGGAAGGAGGATCAAAGGGTGATGGAGTGTTAAGAGAACGGTGCGAGAGTTAGGGATGATTTGCCATTGGGAACGTCGACAAGTGCGTAGAAGTACAATTAAGAGTCGATTATTAGATGATCATAAGGACAGTTCCGCTTGGAAAGTTGGTTGGTGTAGGCAATGCGGCATGAGGCAGAGGAGGGCCAGGGAAGATGATTTATTTGGGAAGGTCCCTGAAGAATGCACCGAAGAGAAACGGATGGCTTAGGCGTACTGGGAAAACTTGACAGCGAAACCTGGATCTAGTGTTTTGTGACATATGCAGAACTACAATATAAGGAAATGTGGATTACCAAGTGATAGAAGTCTTGGAAATTCTGACCTACAGACAAGTAAAGGAGCGTAATCTATAATTCCGAATATGACCAAAGAAGTAACTGGCATATCGTCAGTCATTGATGAGTGAGTTAGTAATGAAACTTATAAGGGTTACTCCCTTTAATCAGAAAAGAAGAGTGACAGAACACTCAGCAGCAGAGGTAGATATTCAAAAGAACAACTACGCTTCTGCTTACAATTATTGTAACAAGAGTTTTGTTGTTACAATGAGAAAGACAATTCCGGGACGGGGCTTGGGTGCGCTGGTCGGTGAAGCGGGTGATCGGTGGCCAGTGGCTTCGTAGAGAAATGGTAAGGGTTTGCCGAGTGATCTTCTTTCCAGTACTTTCTCCTATGAGCCAGAGTTATGTGCGTAATGTATACTGGATCCACAACGTAAGGTGTTTGTAGTTTTCTGATGGTGAGAACGGTGTCTCAGAACGACCAACAAACTACTGCTGAGAAGATTGAAGTCACATTAATATAGAAAGATAAAAGGATTAAGGACATAACTTGAGGAAAGAGTGTGAGACGGCCGCCTAAGACATAGAGATAGATAGATAAAAGATAGTAGTAATAGATGAAATAAAGAGAAATAGAGACTAGTTACTTATTTAGCTTATTTAATTATTGATATTATAAAATTACGTAATCTTTAAGCAGGTATTTATATATTTGGTATATATTATGAATGTTTA
>JABUQX010031893.1:0-5000 GCA_015478945.1 Trachelipus rathkii
AGAGATATTAATATAACCTTTTTGCAAACTTTTAATAATTATTTTGACAGAAATTATGGGAAAAAAAAAATATTTTAAAAAAATTTTTTTAGTGTCTATAAAATTTCGGGGGGGGCCATGGCCCCCTTGGCCCCCCCCTAAATACGCCACTGTATTATATTTATATATTATTATATATATATTTATATCACTATAATATATATACATATATATATATATAATAATATATATTTATATATAATATATATTATATATAATATATATATATATATATAATATAATATATACATAATAAAATTTATTTAAATTTAATTTTATTGAAATGGGAAAATGTAAAAGGTATTTTTGTTTTGTATAGAAATGTTTCATTCTGATTATTTGGATTTAAAAACAGTTATCTTTGTGAATATTTGTCATTTTTTTTATTTTTTTGATGTTTGTGTAATATTTCGTAGTTTTATGTTTACTGATTGTGAATTTTTAAAAATAGTTTAAAAATAAAAATTATATAACAGTTGGAAATTTGATTTTATATATCTTGATTGATCTTATATTTTATTTTTTTTATTTTTTTTTTAGGTTGTGAGTAAATACTCCTTATTGCAAATATAGTAAAATATTATAATAGAACAATTGTCAAAGCTTGTTGTTTATAGATTTTGTCGAGTGATAGTATTTTTAAAATAAATATAACAATTCTTTAAAAAATCGAGTTATTCTGAGTCATGTGATTGATACTTTGCTTATGATGATAGTTTGAAAGAATTGGAGAAGGCCCGGCGAAGCTTGAATTTCTTGGGACAATTATCGTAAAGTTCCACACCTATACGGAAGGAAAGAATAAAATTTCTTAATTTATAGCCTATAAGAAACAATCTATATGGAGATATTGGTCATTGCAATACCGCGTCACTTTAGCTTCACGTCCAAATTTTTCGTATGACAGGTTTATTATATATAAACTATCGTTTTTGCAATCGTGTGAACTAAAGTTGGGCAGAAACGACCAAATAAGATTATTTTTCTTCCTGAAATAATAGAAAATTGGTGTTTGCCAAGCCTTCAAGAATTCAAGTTCAAATTGTAATAATATTTAGAAGCGTATTTAATGTCAGAAAGAGCTTCAGAAGTCGTCCCGATAATTTCTAGTGCGTGTTTCAAATCCTTTAAGAAAACGATTTCTTATAAGTACGTTCTTCGAAAGTTCGCGAAAATATAGAGAAATATTTTTTTAAAGTATTTTTAAATTATCCCAGTCGTTTTACTTAATTGAGAATAATTTAATAACATTTAATTTTGTAAGCTTACATCATAGGAGCATGATGTGGTGTTTTTTTTTTTTTTTTTTTTTTTTTTTTTTTAATCTAACTGTGATAGAAATGAATTAAATTTCTTATACTCGGTGTAAGTTTTCCAATTTTAATATCTAAATATCTATTTGAACTATTTATTAATTAAAATTGGAATTTCCTACTTATTTCTATAAAACTTACTTTTTTTTGAAAGCGCGAAACTGATACTGTCCTTTTGTATCATTGATCTGTTTTCTTTTTGGTGAGAGGAGCATTATCTTGGGGATATTGCTCGAACATGGTTGGATCTCCAAAGATGCTGAAATTATATAAAAGATACTTGAAATTTCATCCTTGTTCTTTTGCAAAATTGATAGTGATATAGTTTATTTCTGTTTTCTAATTATCGGAATTCTTTACATTTGTAAAAAGAGATTTCTAAACAATGTAATTTCTTTCCTCTTTAATGCTTAAAACAATAATAACATATTTAAAAGTATAATGAAAACTATTCATAGGTAAAAATAAATACATCTTTTAAGGTGTATATCAATGTACTAAGGTTCCAAAATAAACAACTACAAATCTAAAATAACTTTAGTATAAATATATAAATGATACACGCACACTTAAATGTGAAGAAGAGTTTGGGATCTGTATGCAAGATCAACCCAGAAAATAAGATATATGAAACATATTTAACACGACCAAATGATAAGAATCGCAATTACAATTTCATTATGCCTTTCAAATAAGCGAGAAAAATTGACCGCATTGACCCATCACATAAAATTAATTTCCATCTTAAGTGTCAAGCAAGCTTAAGGTGAAGTAGGACTGTAAACAAATACAAAGACTGATGAAAAAGATGAATTTGTATTTTATGAGAAAGAGAGTAATTGACGATAAATCATTTGAATTGTGCAAAAATATAAAATATTATATATATATATATATATATATATAATTATATATATATATCATATATATATATATATATATTATATTATTATAAATATAATATTATAATATATATTATATATAATATATATATATATTATATATATATATATATATTATATTATATATATATATTTATATATAATATTATATATATATCATATATATTTATATAAATTAAAATTTAATATATAATCAATTAAAATTGCTTAACGTTAACTAGCTTACCCACCTAGAAATTTTCCGATAGAACATTTTTTCAGCTAAAAAATTAATGCATATAATAATAATAATAATAATAATAATAATAATAATAATAATAATAATCCCACAAACAAATAATAATAATAATAATAATAATAATAATAATAATAATAATAATAATAATAATAATAATAATAATAATAATAATAATAATAATAATAATAATAATAATTATAAAAATAATAAAATAATAATAATAAAAATAATAAATATAATAATAATTATAAAATAATAATAAATAATAATATAATTAATCTAATAATAATAATATAATAATAATATAATAATAATATATAATTAATAATAATATAATAATAATTAATAATAATAATAATACATAATAATAATAATAATAATAATAATAATAATAATAATAATAATAATAATAATAATAATAATAGAATTAAGAGTGAAAATATAGAGTGAAAATTCAATTTCAAAAACGTTATATGCTTTTAATAAAGTTCAACTATTCAACGGCCTCTTTTAACGACTCTTTTTAACAATGCTCAGGTACCCGAGGGTCAAAATTACCAACGATTAGAGCAATTTTTTTGTTTTTTTTTTTCTAAAATCATTACGTCATGATATATGGGGATGAAATTGGAGAATTGGAGGAGTTAGTGGGTAATAGATATTGCTGTGCTGTTGGGAAGCATACAAAACTGCCCTAACCGCTTATAACATGGAACTTAGGAAATCCAAAAGAAGATCATGGAAGACTCTACGTGAAAGCATTGAGAGCCACTCTGAAACTGCGCGTCTACATAAAGTGCTCTCAAAGGACCAATCTAATGGACCGAGCCTTCTCTTAAAGAGAGACGGCAGTTATACAAAAGACCACAGGGAAACCTTAGTGGAACTTATAAACACTCACTTTCCGCACAATGTAATAGTTGACGACGGGGAGGAAGTAGATATATGGGAAGGTAGAGGACCTGATAGATGGACGGAAAGTCTGTCTGGAAGAGTCTTCTCCCCTGAAAGGGTAGAATGGGCAATAAATTCCTTCGGCCCATATAAATCTCCTGGAGGGGATGGCATATTCCCAGCCTTGCTTCAACAGGGAATGGAGAGTCTGCTTCCGCTGCTGGTGAGAGTGTTTAGGGCGAGCTATGCACTGGGATACATTCCCAGCTGTGGAGGAAAGTAAGGGTGGTTTTATCCCCAAGACGGGGAGACGATCCACGTCTGACCCCAGATCCAATCGACCTATAAGTCTTACATCATTTCTTTTGAAAACAATGGAAAAGATGCTAGACTACCACATAAGGGTGGAAAATTCAATAGAAAAGAAAATCCATCCTAATCAATGGGCCTACCAATCCGGTAGATCAACAGTTGGCGCACTAGATAGCTTGGTATCCAAGATAGAAGGAGCGCTAGATCACAAGGAGGTGGCGGTTTGTGCTTTCCTGGATGTGCAGGGTGCTTTTGATAGCACCATGCATGTGACCATGGAGGATGCCGCCGCCTAAAAGGGAGTTGGACCCTCAACGATTGCCTGGATAAAAGCAATGTTGGGGAAGACGTATTACGGCTGAACTGGGAGGGGAGATGATCACTGTGACATCTGGGAGGGGATGCCCCCAAGGAGGGGTACTTTCACCCCTTTTATGGACCATGGTGGTTGATAGTCTCCTCACCAAACTCAGTGAATCCGGATTCGAGGTGCAAGGATACGCTGATGACCTTGTAATTATTATTAGAGGCAAAACATAGTGGTCCTATTGGAACTACCGCAACATGCACTCAATTTATCTTACAGTTGGTGTTTGGAAAGGGAACTTAAACATCACTCCAAGCAAAACAGTAATATGCCCTTCACCAGGACAGAGGAGCTAATACATGGCTCCCAAGATGGTGATTTCACTATTAACCCTTTCCACTGAAAGTCATTATCCTTGGGAGCAATCCTGTCAAAACTAACCGTGGAATCCACATCTTAAAAGGTAGTGGACAAAGGTACGATGGCCCTATAGACATCCGAAAGATGCTTGGCAAAACATGGGGACTGAAACCTAAAATGACCAATTGGTTATACATAACTGTAGTCAGACCTATAATCACCTATGCCTCACTTGTTTGGTGGCCGAAGGTTGAACAAAGAACTGCACAAAATAAACTGCAAAGATTGCAAAGGCTTGCATGCCGAGAGAAAGATGGGTATTGATGCAAAATTGAAAATAAAATTAGATATTACTGTAACACATACATGCCCTACTGCAGCCATGGAGGCACTGATAGGCCTCCTTCCTCTATATTTGCACATCAGAGGGGAGGCCATGTCATGTGCAACCAGATTGGCCATTCTTGGTCAAATTAAACTAAGAACTGGACTCGGACACCTTCGAATTTTGGAAGATGTACCAGAGATGCAAATGGGCATTGTAGTCTCGGACCTAATGCCAAAACAAAAAAGCTTTGGAAAGAAGTAAAAAATATTTCTTACAAATCGTTCAACTTGGGATAATGGAGGTCCTA
>JABUQX010031893.1:12500-25000 GCA_015478945.1 Trachelipus rathkii
AAAAAAATACTTAGATTAAAATTGCATCACCATTTAGGAGCAAATCACAGGAGTGCTGTAAGAGCAAATCAAGATTCATTTTCTATATTATTGGTCTAACAATAACGTCATAAGAGAAATAGAGTTACTCCTGAAATTTTTGCATATCCAAAAAATTGTTCAGATTAGTTAAAATAAAATTAATTTTATTTTTAATAGGATGTTATTATGTTAATCTTTATGAAGATAGTTAAGATAATTGCAAATATTTTAGGTTAATTTTTTAAAAAATTTATAAAAAGGGAAGCTTAAGAATTAAAATTCAATTTTATATAGCGTTAAAGCTTTTATAGAAATTATTTCAAATATATAATAATATATATATAGTATATATATTATAATATATATATATCTATATATAGATGATATATATATATATATATATATTATCATAATATATATATATATAGTACTATTATATATAGTATATATATATACGTATATATAAGTATATATATATATATAGTATTATAATTATTTATATACATGGAAGAATAGAATGATGACAGTATCAAGGCAGCTAAAAAAAATAAAAAAATAAAAAATTTAAAAAAAAAATTATTTATCATCATCATCTTGATTTTTCTCCCCAAGACTGGGGGTAAGGTGAGTGACATGCATCGGAAAAGAGAAGTTGTGGAAGAATATAAAACAAGTCAAAGAAACCCAAGCCTTAGCACCCCCTCTATATCTTTTAGTGAGAACTAGTCAGAAAATCGTCTCTAGAGCTTCGCGGGACCGCGAAGGACCCACTATGGCATATCGTAAGTGTAGGGTTCATCCCTGCCCAGGATGGCCACCCATACCCTACAGAAAACCAGTCATTCACCCTATTATGCACCTTGAATTCTCTGCCTCTGCAACTCATCATTGTCTCTCCTGCAGGACATTCCTTGTACTGATTCAATCCACTTTTCTTGCGGTCTCCCAGCCGGGTTTCGATTCCCAACACACTCCACCACTATGCAGTCCGCTTAAACAATTGACTATCATTCATTCTTTCCACATGACCAAACCATCTCACGTACTTTCATCTATTCTCATCATTTACCCTTTCTTCACACAATAACTCTCTAATATATTCCTCATTTTGTCAATTCTTCTCACAAATAACACGCCCCTAAGATTGTCCATCTGAACAATTGAGCTTTAGAATCTATACTCTTATTCCAGATTCATAGTCTCACTACTATACACTTAACATAGCGTAACAACAATACCTCCTGATGAGGCCCTAGCGCAACCAAGACCTTAGTCCCATTTACATACTCCAATATTTAATTGCACCAGCACTTCCAACAACCATTCACAACTTTCCTATACACTCTGCATGACATCCGTTCCCATTTTCATCCAACATATATACTAATATTTAAACTCAGACCACTGTCAGCTGCTACCATGGCTGCATATACTTTCACACCGAGACTGTCCTCATCCCAACCATAACCTTAACTCTTCTATCTGCGTTAACTTTCAACCTCAATCTTTTATCACACCTTCAAATCTCTCTACCAAATCCTCTCAACTCTCTTCAGATTCACCAGACAAAACCAAAATATCCGCATATAATAGGTAAGGCGCACCTCCACTCACCTCATTCACCACATTCAGACACATTTCCTGCCATCCAACCTCGTAATTCTTTCATAACGCTATCCATCTACACAATTGAAATAACCAAGAGCCCATAACACATCTCCTGTCTCACTCAGCTATTAATATTAAAGCAAATCACTTTCAACACTTATTCTTGTACACGCTTCAATATCGTCATGACAATACTTTTGAGATTCTATTTTCAGAAGCCTACCACAAATCAAAACATATTACTAACACCTGCCATAGAGCTTGCTTTATTAATCCTATCATAACGCCTGTTGCAAATCCATAAAACCTAATACAATTTATTTTCTTCTCCCTCATTTTCTCAATCATTTGTTTCAATGTACACAGATTTGATCCCACATCCTCTACCACTCCTAAAACGCACCTGTATCTTCACACAGTCAGTCCTTCAGTCACTCGAGCACTCTTTCGACTAAAATACCAGAATCTATCTTCCCTACAACGCTCAATAAACTAATTCCCATATTAATTCCTACAGCTCTCCTTACTTTAAAATATAAGGGTAACTTATTACTGCTCCTCCTCACAATCCTCGGAACAATACCCTCCATAAACCGCTTTGATTACACAACTTCCAATCCAATCAATCACCAATCTCGCCTCCTTCTTGAATCAATTTCACCGTAATTTCATCTTATAACCCTGCAAGATTTAACCAGCCTTCAACTTTTCCTCTACTCTTAACTCCTCGTTGCTAATAACCTATCCCAAAATACTATTCCTTGTTGCACCATCCCCACACCACAACATATTCAACTAACACCTCTTCATTACTGCTAACATTATATGCAGATTTTCGAAGTGTCCTTTCACACTCGCCTCACATCTATTTGACTCAGTTACAAGCACTCATTCATCATTCATTTATCTCCTAAAGCAGGATTACCTTATTCCTCATTCTAAACCTTCGCGCTTCCTTCCAGAAGAGCTTTCCTATTCCCTTGTAAGTCCCATAGCTTCCTCCTTCGCAAACTGTTCATGTTCCTCTTCTTTTTTCTCCCTACGCATGCACCTTTTAGTAAATTTGTTTTTCTTACTATATAATCCAAACAAATTTTTATTAATTATATCCATAAATTAATTTGAAAGAAATAATGTCATATTTTGGTAGGTTGTATTTAATTTTTGTAAAAATCATTGGAAGGAATTCGAATCCGGATTCGGCATTCGGATTTAACATCTCAAGTTTTTTACAATGGATCGGATTCGGATTCTGAATTTTCACACACACGGATCGGATTCGGATTCGAATGCGAAGGTTGCTGGATTCGGATTCAATACCAAAAGTTGCCCGGATTTGCCACTCACTGATATCTATATATATATAATATATATACTATCTATATATATATATATATATATATTATATTATATATATATATATATAATATATATAATATAATATATATATATATATATATATATATATATATTATATATATATATATATTATATATATATATATATAGTGGAGCAAGATTTCCAAAATTTTTGCCGATGCCGATGCCGATGACGATTAGAGCAAAGTTTTGCCGATGACGATGACGATGAGATGACATATTATTATTATTGAAATTTTTTTTTTTTTAAATTCCTCTCTCTCTCTCTCTCTATATATAATATATATATATATATAATGTTCTACGTAAAATTTATTTATTAGAAATTTTATATATATATATAATATATATATATATATATATAATATATATATATATATTATTATACTATATATATTATATATATATATATATAAGGCTGTAGACAGGAGGGTCAGGGTGTTCAACCTCCCGAAATTATTTTAACGCGATCAAAATTTTGAATTCTTAGTCTCATAATAATATAATATACATAATAATAATAATAATAATAATGAATAAAATAATATAATAATAATAATTATAATTAATAATAATCATCAATAATAAATAATGAATAATAATAATAATACAATAATAAAATAATAATACATAATAATAATTAATAATAAATAATAATATAATAATAATATAATAATAATAATAATAATAATAATACATAATAATAATAATAATAGAATAATAGTAATCATGAAAAATGAAAAGTATTTATTAATGGAAATGAGGAGACATGTTTGTGTCCGTAACGATTTCAATAGGTCAAGTGGCTTTCCTCCCAAACATGTATAATATTTAAGCCAGGGACTTAATGTAAGGTTTCCAAGTTTTTGCAGATGAATAGCAAATTGGCTACCTCAATAAGGGATAATGATGGATGTATAAAGATCTTTAAAAGATAAGAGGGAGCTGTAATCGTGATGGAAATGAGCAGGTTCATTCCTTCTTCAGCTAATTTTTCTTTCCTCATTCTTTCCTTCTAAAACTAAATCTTTCTTCCTCATAATCCATGGTTCGATTAGTGCTATCTTCTGGGCATTCAGGGCCACCTAAGAAGGGACCCAGTGCGGCCCTATCGGAGTGTGGAAATTCTCGTCTCCTATCACTCTCGCTATTTTGAATTCAAGCTAGAAATCGTTGCAGGGATACTCTTCGACGGCAAGCAAAGCTGGCTTTCATCACAGGAGTGCGCTAACCTCCTTGGTTCTCCTACTGACAAATCTTTCATCTCTAAGCAACTTCTGTTAAATCTGCTTCCTCCTGCTTATTCGATCCTGATCATTGTGGTTGCTAATTCTCCACTGAAAAGGCTAATCTCTTCGCCCCTTGCTCAACATATTCTCTTGTCTCACTACTAGCACTTCCTTCTCAGTGTGGAACCTTTCACTATGTCCCAACCATATTCGCAAAAAGGAAGCCGCTCTGATCCTTCTAACTATCCGCCCTATAGCTCTCACTTGTATTCCTATCTAAGATCTTGAAACCCTTCTCAACTCTTTCTGTAGATCATCTGGACACTCACCTCGCATCGCCAGTACGGCTCACGTTTCACGGAGTCTAACGGCGATATACATTCCTATCTAACCGATTTATGGTTTTTCGCTCTTAGGACTCGGGGAGACTTGGGTGGTGGCGCTTGACATATCCAAAGCATTTGACGGAGTATAGGCACGCGTCACTGCTCTCCAAAGCCTCCCCTCCTTTGGGTTTCATCTTTCTCTTTGCTTACTTATATTACTTTCTTTCAAATCGCCTCAATTCGGCTGTTGTTGATTGGGGCGACTTCTTCTTCTTTCTGTCAATAGTGGTGTTCCTCGGGGTTCTGTCTTATCTCTCTTTATTTCCTACTTTTCATTAATGATCTTCTCACCTGCACCTCTAACTCTACCTCAACTCGTATTCCGATGACTCGACCTTTCATTCTTCAACTCATAACATTACTACTCCCCATTTTACTTCTGAATTGCCTCTCGTTAATCTTTCTTCGATTTTATTTCTCGCTGATGGATAGAAATAACTTGTGAAATTCAATTCTCTTAAAACCCAACTTTTACAAATCTCCTTCTCCAAAATACCTTCTATTTTCCTGTCTCTTTCGCCGGTTATGTCGTCTCTCCATGTTGACAATATAACATCTGCTTAACAGAACAAAAATGGTCCTGGAAACCTACATCACAACGGTTGCTAGGGCGGCTCAAAGACTGGGAGTTATGTTTAGACTGTGAGACTTTCCTCTTTTCTCAGTTGCTTCGCTATACAAAGGTCTCATCCGCCATGTATGGAGTACTGCTCCCATATCTGGGGGGGGGGGCTCTGGTTCACCCGGCTTAAGATAGAGGTCCAAGTGAACTGGAAAGTACAGAACGTTTATAAGCCTTTTTGCCGTTGACTCGACCCTTCCAAAAGCGGGTGAAACAGAGCCCCCCCCCCAGATTATGGAGCAGTAATCCATACATGGGCGGATGAGACCTTGTATAGCGGAGCAACTGAAAAAAAGGAGGAAAGTCTCACAGTCTAACCAAATTCCCAGTTCTTTGAGGCCGCCCTAAGCAACCGTTGTGATGTGAGCTTTCAAGAAATTTTTTTGTTCATGTTAAGGCAGAGGATGTTTATATTGTACAGGAGAGACGACAGAACGTCGAAAGAGACAGGAAAGTTAGAAGTTATTTTGGAGAAGAGATTTGTAAAAGTTGGGTTTTTTAAAGAATTGAATTTCACAAAGTTATTTCTATCCATCAGCGAGATAAAATCGGAAAGATAAGAGAGAGGCAATCCAGAAGTAAAATGGAGTAGAATTGTTATGAGTTAAAGAATAAGGGTCGAGTCATCGAAAATCGAGTGGATAGAGTTAGATGTGCAGTGAGAAGATCATTAATGAAAATGTAGGAATAAAGTAGGAGATAAGACAGAACCCCGAGGAACCCACTATTGACAGAAAAGAGAAGAGTTCGCCCCATCAACAACAGCGATATGAGCGATTTGAAAGAAATCGCTAGATATAAGTAGGCAAAGAGAAGGATGAAACCAAAGGAGGGGAGCTTGGGAGAGTGACGCGTGCCATACTCGCCGGTCAAATGCTTTGGATAATGTCAAGCGCCCCCCAAGTCTCCCCGTAGTTCCTAGAGCGAAAAACATAAATCGGTTAGATAGGAATGTATACCGCCAGTAGACTACGAGAGCCCTACTGGCGATCGGAGTGAGTTTCCAGATGATCTAAGAAATGAGTTGAGAAGGGGTTTCAAGATCTTAGATAGAATACAAGTGAGAGCTACAGGGCGATAGTTGAGAGGAATCAGAGCGGCTTCCTTTTTGCGGAATAGGTTGGACATGTGAAAGGTTCCAACACTGAGGGAGGGAAAGTGCTAGTATTGAGACAAGAGAATATAGTTGAACGAGGGGCCGAAGAGATTGGCCTTTTTCAGTTGAGAATTAGCAACACCATGATAATCCGCTAAGAGGAGGAAAGGCCAGATTTACAGAAGTTGCCTAGAGATGAAAGATTTTGTCAGTAGGAACCAAGGAGGTTAGCGCAACGATTTCTAGCTGAATGAAGCACTTGCTCGTCGAAGATGTATCCTGCAACGAATTCTAGCTAATGCAAATTAGCGAGAGTGATCGGAGAACGAGAATTTTCCACCCCGATACGGCTGTCTCTAGCCTGAATGCCAGAGAACAAGCACGATCGAACCATGTATTATGAGGAAAGAAAGATTTAGTTAGAAGGCAATGAATGAGGAAGAAAAATTTAAGCTGAAGAAGGAATGAAACCTGCTCATCATCACGATTAAGCTCCCCCTTATCTTTTAATCTTTTACATCCATCATTATTCCTTATTGAGGCAGCCAATTTGCTATCATCCTGCAAACTTGGAAAGCCTTACATTTAAGTCCTGGTCTAAATATTTTATACATTATAATGAGGAAAAGCCACTTGACCTATGAAATCGTTACGGACCACAACACTGTCTCCTCATTCATTAATAATATTTTTCATTTTCATTGATTAACTATTATTACTATTATTTTATTATTATTCATTAATTATTATTATTATTATTATTATTATTATTATTATTATTATTATTATTATATTATTATTATTTATTAATTAGTATTGTTATTATTGTATTATTTTATTATTATTATATTATTATTATTATCTATTTATTATTACATTATTATACTTATTATTTATTTTATTATTATTATTATTATCTATTTATATTATTATTTTATTATTATTGAGACTTAAGGAATCAAAAATTTAGATTCGCTTAAATAATTTCGGGGGTTTGAACCCCTGACCTCCTGTCTACAGCTTATACTTATATATTTATATATATATATATATATATTATATATATATATATATATATATTATATATATATATATATTAATTATATATATATATACTATATAATATTATCTTCTATATATATATTTATATATATATATTAGAGAGAGAGAATGAGAGAGAAATTTAAAAAAAAAAAAATTCAATAAATACTTCCATCGTCATCGTCATCGTCATCGTCATCTGCAAATTTGCTCTAATCGTCATCGTCATCGCCATCGGCAAAAATTTTCATAATGTCCATCACTAATATAATATATATATATATATATAATATATATATATAATAATATATATACTATATATATAATAATAATATATATTATATATATATATTATATATATATATATATTCATATATATATATTATATATATATTATATATTATATATATATATAATATATCAGTTGATGGGCAAATCCGGCAACTTTTGGATTCGAATCCGAATCCAGCACCTTCGCATTCGAATCCGAATCCGAATCCGTGTGTGTGAAAATTCTAGAATCCGAATCCGAATCCATGTAAAAACTTGAATTTAAATCCGTCCGGAATCCGGATTCGAATCCTTCAATGATATTTTTACAAAATTAAATACAACCTACCAAAATATGACATATTTCTTTTCAAATATTTATGGGATATATTAATAAAATTGTTTGGAATTATATAAGGAAGAAAAAACAAATACTAAAAGGTGCATGCGTAGGAGAAAAGAAGAGGTAAATGAACAGTTTGGAAGGAGGATCGGTATGGGGAACTTACAAGGGAATAGGAAGCTCTTCTGGAAGGAAGCGCGAAAGGTTTAGAATGAGAATAAGGTAAACCTGCTTAGAATAATGAATATGAATGGTGCTTGTAACTGATCAAATAGATGTGAGGGGAGTGTGGAAAGGACACTTCGAAAATCTGTATAATATTAGCAGTAATGAAGAGGTGTTAGTGAATATGTGTGGGTTTGATGGTGGCCAACAAGGAATAGGTATTTTTGGGATAAGGTTATTAGCAACGAGGAGTTAATACGTAGAGGGAAAAAGTTGAAGGCTGGTAAATCTGCAGGTATAGATGAAATTACTGGTGAAATGATCAAGAACGGAGGCGAGATGGTGATTTGATTGGATTTGGAAGTTGTGTAATAAAGCGTTTATGGAGGGTATTGTTCCGAGGGATTGGAGGAGAGCAGTAATAGTACCCTTATATTAAGATAAGGAGAGCTGTAGGAATTATATGGGAATTAGTTTATTGAGCGTTGTAGGGAAGATAGATTCTGGTATTTTAGTCGAAAGAGTGCGTCGAGTGACAGAAGGACTGACTGGTGAAGAACAAGGTGCGTTTAGGAGTGGTAGAGGATGTGTGGATCAGATCTTTACATTGAAACAAATGATTGAGAAAATGAGCGAGAGAGAAGAAGAATAAATTTGTATTTAGGTTTATGGATTTGCAACAGGCGTATGATAGGATTAATAAGGAAGCTCTATGGCAGGTGTTAGTGATATATGGTGTTGGTGGTAGGCTTCTGAATAGAATCAAAAGTATGTATGACGATATTGAAGCGTGTAAGAATAAAGTGTCAAAAGTGATTGCTTTAATATTAATAGCTGAGTGAGACAGGGATGTGTTATGGCTCTTTGGTTATTCAATTTGTATATGGATAAGGTTATGAAAGAATTCGAGGTTGGGATGGCAGGAAATGGTGTTAGAATGTTGGTGAATGGAGTGAGTGGAGGGTTGCCTCTACCCTATTATATGCGGATGATTTGGTTTTGTTGTGGTGAATCTGAAGAGAGTTTGAGAGAGATTGTAGGAGATTTGGAAGGTGTGTAAAAGATGAGGTTTGAAAGTTAACGCAGATAAGAGTAAGGTTATGGTTGGGAGTGAGGACAGTCCTCGGTGTGAAGTTATGCTAGATGGTGAGCAGCTGAAACAAGTGTCTGAGTTTAAATATTTAGGATATATGTTAGATTAAAAGGGAACGGATGATGCAGAGTGTAGTAGGAAAGTTGTGAGTGGTTGGAAGGTGGCTGGTGCAATTAAATTATTGGTAGATGTAATGGGACTAAGTCTTGAGTGCGCTAGGGCCTCACAGGAGGGTATGTTGTTACCTATGGTTTAATGTTAGTAGTGAGACTATGGTCTGGAATAAAGAGGTATAGATCTAAGTACATTGTTTTCAGATGGACAATCTTAGGCTCGTGTTAGGTGTGAGAAGAATTGACAAATGAGGAATATAATTAAGAGAGTTATGTGGTTGAAGAAAGGGGTTAATGAAAGAATAGATGAAAGTATGTTTGGATGGTTTGGTCATGTGGAAAAGAATGAATGATAGTCAATTGTTTAAGCGATGCTAGTGGGTGAGTGTTGTTGGGCAAATCGAACCGGCTGGGAGACGAAGAAAAAGTGGATGAATCAGTAAAGGAATGTCTGCAGGAGAGAAATGTGAGTTTGGCAGAGGCGAGAATCAAGGTGCATAATAGGGTGAATGACTGGGTTTTTTGTGGGGGGTATGGTTGGTGGGCCCACCTGGGCCAGGGGATTGAACCTACACTGACGATATGCCATATGAGGGTCCTTCGCGTCCCGCGAAGCTCTAGAGACGATTTTCTGACTAGTTCTCACTAAAAGATATAGAGGGGTGCTAAGGCTTGGTTTCTATTTTGACTGTTTATATTCTTCCACCACTTCTCTTTTTCGATGCAATGTCAGTCACCTTTAACCCGCAGTCTTGGGAGAAAAATCAGCTGATGATGATAAAATAATTTTTTTTAATTATTTTATTTTTTTAATTTTTTATACTGCCTGAATTCATATTTATTTCATGTTAATAAATACATTTAATATATATACTATATAATTATATATATATATATATATATATAATATATTATATATAATAAAAATTTTAAATTTAAATATATAATATATATATATATATATATTATATATATATATTATATAATATATATATATAATATATTATATATAATATATATATTATTAACATAATTTCCTATAAGCTTTAACTGCTATAAAATTGACTATTATTTCTTAAGCTTGCCTTTTTATAAATTTTTAAAAAAATAACTAAATATTGCAATTTCTTAACTATTTCATAATTAACAATAATAACATCCTATTAAAAAATTAAAATTACATTTTAATTTAACATATCTCTATAAATTATTAGTTTTTCCAATGTTTCAGGAGTCTCTATTTCTCTTATGCGTTATGATTGCCAATAATAATGAAATACTGATCTGATTGACTCTACAGTATTCCTGTGGATGCATCCTAAAATGGTGAATGCAATTTTAATCTAAGATTTCGTGCTATTATTTTAATATTTTTTGATGATTTTTTGACATCCTGTATAAACAAAAAATAGACTATGATTCGAATCCGGATTCGGAATCGAGCTCCGAATCCGAATCTGTATGTGTAAAAATGTTCGAATTCGAATCCGAATCCGAATCCGCGTGTGTTTAAATGTTCGAATCCGAATCCAGCACCTTCGGATTCGCAATCCGAATCCGGATTCGGAATCGATTCGCCCATCACTGATATATATATATATACTATATTATATTATATATATATATATATATATATATATATATATATATATAATATATTATATACTATATATATATATTATATAATATATATATATATATTTATATATCTATATATATATATATATATATATATATACTATATATATATATCCCTCGGAACACGGTCGAACGCCTTTTTTTCGATTTAGAAAAGGCGTTCGACCTTGTTCCGAGGGAGATCTTGTGGAGGATCCTGGGGAAAAGGGAGTATGAGGTGCCTACTAAACTGATAAGAGCTATAAAAAGCACGTATGTGGAAGCTTTGCAAGGTGAAAGGCACAGATGGATGATAGTAGTTGGTGTTTGGAATAACAATAGGTGTAATACATGGAAGTGTACTTTCCAATTTGTTCATACGTTTATTGACTTTGTGGTTAAGTGGTAAGTTAATGTGTTGGGGAGATCTTTGATACGC
This sequence comes from Trachelipus rathkii, assembly GCA_015478945.1. NCBI lineage: Eukaryota > Metazoa > Arthropoda > Malacostraca > Isopoda > Trachelipodidae > Trachelipus > Trachelipus rathkii. The sequence continues at coordinate 23,923 of JABUQX010031893.1, forward strand.
GCTGATTGGCGTTGATCTCGGAGTCAAGGAGGCTCTCAGGGCTTATACATGCATGGACGAGGTCTATTTTGAGAAGGGAATGAAATCATAGGGGGAGACGAGGTTATGATGGTGAACGTAGGGAGCCAGGAGGAGTTGAATTATAGAAGGGGGGGGGAGTATTGAACAGACGGAACGTTTGAATTCTTAGGAGTGTATAGTGGAGTTAGAAATGATATGTTTCAGGAGTTGAACGCCATAGAATTGGAAAGTTTAATGGGACACTTGCGTCGTTGTACCCTTTGCTCAAGGACCGTAGTATAACCGAGGAAAATACCAAAATAATAATATATACCAGCATTATGAGGCCCATATTAGCATATGAACATGAAGCCTGGACACTAAACACAAAAGCAGTATAGTACAGGATGGAAATGAAGATTAAAGATTGATATTGGGGGTGACAACGTTGATAAGAGGAGGAATGAATGACGGTGAGGGCTGTGTTGGGAGTGGAGAGTATATTGGAACTGGTGGAGAGAGGACAGTTTTGAGATGGTCTCGGACATGTGAAGAAAGGATTGGAAGTCAAATAGGTGTGCCGAAAAGGTAAATTAATGAGTAGCAGCCGGAGGGAAGGAGAGAGTGGGGAAGCGAGGTGAGGTGGAGGGATGGTGTTAAGAGAGCGGTGGAGAGGAGGGGGATGACTTATGGAGAAGGTGGAGGAGGAAAGAGTTTACGATGATCGACGGCGATGGAGCTTCGTGGCAAGACAGCTGACAGTGCATACGCCTACAGGAGGATGGTGAAAAAGGTGGAGAAATTATAATATATATATATATATTATAATATATATAATATATAATATATATTAATATATATATCTATTATATATATATATATATATATATATATATATATATATAATAATATATATATATATATATACTCAAGCTTTACCAAAATTACTTTATCTCGCGATTATTTATAATACTTTCGATATGTAATTCAGTAATGAAGTAGTTCTGTATTCTTTTTTGATAAACTTTCTGGTAAGTTCCTCAGTAAAAGAATTGGTTTTGCTAAGCTCAATTTTTAT
>JABUQX010031893.1:30000-35000 GCA_015478945.1 Trachelipus rathkii
CGGAGAGAGATCAATCAGATCTTTAGCCTGTCTGAGACCAGGGATGCTTGTCCAGTAATTGGTCATAGCTTTGTGTTCCCATTGTTTCAGAGATTCTTTAATGTGGGCCTTAGAAAGTCCACAGAAGGGTTCCGGACTACAGTAGGCGGTTCTGGCTCCTTCCTTAGCGAGGCGATCAGCCTCCTCATTGCCTGGTACACCTTGATGCCCCGGCACCCACATCAGATTAACTCTGTTGTGTTGAGCCAGTTGCTGTAGGGTACGTTGACATTCCAAAACCATTTAGAGTCATACATGCAGGAGCTCAGAGCCCCGATAGCCGCCTGACTATCAGTTGCACAGAGCTTTGCCCCTCGCATCCCTTTTTCTATGTTTATTCTGGCACAAGCCATTATGGCGTAAATCTCCGCTTGAAAGATGGTGGGAAAAGCACCAGGGCTAATACTGCGCTGCAAATGAGTCGCGACCAGTCCCGGCGCCAGTCCACCATCTACTCACCGATCCATCAGTGTACGACATAAATGGTTCCTGAATTCAAGTTTAGGACCTCCATTATCCCAAGTTGAGCAATTTGTAAGAAGGATTTTATACTTCTTTCCAAAGCTTTTTTGTTTTGGCAGTAAGTCCGAAACTAAGATGCCCATTTGCATCTCTGATACATCTTCCAAAATTCGAAGGTGTCCGAGTCCAGTTCTTAGTTTAATTTGACCAAGAATAGCCAGTCCGATTGCACATGACATGGCCTCCCTTCTGATGTGCAAATATAGAGGAAGGAGGCCTATCAGTGCTCCATCCTGCAGTAGGGCATGTATGCTTGCCCTGTGATCGCTAGGCAGCAAGCCTTTGCAATCTTTGCAGTTTGTTTTGTGCAGTTCTTTGTTCAACCTTCGGCCACCACAAGTGAGGCATAAGTGATTATAGGTCTGACTACAGTTATGTATAACAATTGGAGTCTTTTAGTTTCAGTCCCATGTTTTTTGCAGCATCTTCTCGGCAATGTCCATTAGGGCCATCGTACTTTGTCCCCTACTTTTAAGATGTGGATTCCCACGTTAGTTTTGATCTAGGATTGTCCCCGATATTTGACTTCAGTGGAAGGGTAATAGTGAAATCACAAATCTTGGGGAAGCCATGTTCTTAGCTTCCTCCTTCTGGTGAAAGGGCACTCATATTACTGTTTTGCCTTGGATTGGATGTCTTAGTTCCTTCAACACCAACTTAGGATATATTGAGGGCAGTGCCATGACGTTCCATTAAGCACCTCTATGTGTTTTTGCCTCTACATAATAATTACAGGTCTCCGCGTATCCTTGCCCCTCGAATCCGGATTCAACTGAGTGTTGGTGAGGCAGACATATCAAGCCACCATGGTCCATAAAAGGGGTGAAAGTACCCCTTTTGGGGGCATCCCCTCCCAGATGTCACAGTGATCATCTCTCCTCCCAGTTCAGCCGTAATACGTCTTGTCCCCAACATTGCTTTTATCCAAGCAATCGTTGAGGGTCCGACGCCCTTGGAGGCGGCGGCATCCTCCATGGTCACATGCATGGTGCTATCAAAAGCACCCTGCACATCCAGGAAAGCACAAACCGCCACCTCCTTGTGATCTAGCGCTCCTTCTATCTGGATACCAGCTATCTAGTGCTTCCATACTGTTGATTACGACTGGTAGGCCATGATTAGGATGGATTTTCTTTCCTATTGAATTTTCCACCCTTATGTGGTAGTCTAGCATCTTTTCCATTGTTTTCAAAAGAAATGATGTAAGACTTATAGGTCGATTGGATGGGGTCAGACGTGGACCGTCTCCCCGTCTTGGGGATAAAACCACCCTTGCTTTCCTCCACAGCTGGGGAATGTATCCCAGGGCATAGCTTGCCCTAAATACTCTCACCAGCAGCGGAAGCAGACTCTCCATTCCCTGTTGAAGCAAGGCTGGGAATATGCCATCCCTCCAGGAGATTTATATGGGCCGAAGGAATTTATTGCCCATTCTACCCTATCAGGGGAGAAGACTCTTCCAGACAGACTTTCTGTCCATCTATAAGGTCATCTTCCTTCCCATATATCTACTTTCTCTCCGTCGCCAACTATTACATTGTGCGGAAAGTGAGTGTTTTATAAGTTCACTTAGTTTCCTGTGGTCTTTTGTCAATAACATGCCGCTCTCTTTAAAGAAGGCTCGGTCCACTTAGATTGGATCCTTTGAGAGCACTTTTATGTAGACCGCAGTTTCAGGTGGCTCTCAATGCCTTTCACGTAGAGTCCTTCCCATGACTTCTTTTGGTTCCTAAAGTTCCATGTTATAAGCGGTTAGGGCAGTTTGTATGCTTCCCAATTTTTATCCCACTTAGCTTTTCCAATTCCTCAATTTCATCCCATATATCATGAGTAATGCCTTCAGAAAAAAAAACAAAAAAATTGCTCTAATCTTGGTAATTTGGAACCCCGAGTACCTGGCATTGTTAAAAGATCGTTAAAGAGGGCGTTGAAATAGTTTGAACTTTATTAAAACATATACGTTTTTGAAATTGAATTTTCTTCAAATTTTTCCACTCTTAATTTCCATCAATATTATGATTTTTAAAATTAATACTGCTCTTATCTTAATTGTTTTAAGTATTCATTTATTTTATTATTAATTATTATTATTATTATTATTATTATTATTTATTATTTTATTATTATTATTATTATTATTATTAATTATTATTATTATTATTATTATTATTATTATATTATTTATTATTTATTATTTATTATTATAATTATTATTATTATTATTATTTTTTTTATGTTTTTAAGAGTATTTTTCAACATATTATTATATTATTATTATTACTATATATTATTATTTTATTCATTAATTATTATTATCTAATTATTATTATTATTATTATTATTTTATTATTAATTATTATTATTATTATTATTATTATTATTATTATTATTATTTATTATTAATTATTGATTATTATTATATGCATTAATTTTTTTAGCTGATAAAAATGTTCTAATCGGAAATTCTAGGTGGCTAAGCTGTTAACTTAAGCAATTTTAATTGATTATATAATATATATATAATATATAATATAATATAATATATATATATACATATTTTATAAATTTTTAAATAAATATATATATAAATATATAAATATATATATATATAATATATATATATATATATATTATTTATATATACTAATATATAAATATATATATATATATATAATATATATATATTTAATATAATAATATTATATATATATATATTATATATAATATTCCACAATTCAAATGATTTATCGTCAATTACTTCTCTTTCTTCATAAAATATTAATCATCTTTTTCATCAGCTTTGAATTTGTTTACACTCCCTACCCTCACTCCCTTAAGCTGCTTGATACTAAGATGGAAATTAATTTTATGTTATGAGTCAATCGGTCAATTTTTCTCCTTATTTCTATTTCAAATGAAATTTGTAAGGACGATTCTATCATTGCGTGTTAAAATGTTTTATTTATCTCATTTCTGGTTTGATCTTACATACAAGACCCAACTCTCCTTCACATTTAAGTGTGCATTGTATCATTTATAATATTTCTATGAGTAAGTTACTAAAGGTATTTTAGATTTTAGTGTTTATTTTGGAAGCCTTATAACTATTATAACTAAAAGTGTCATTTATTTTTACCTATGAATAGTTTCATTATATTTTTAAATTTTATTATTGTTTTAAGATTAAAGAGGAAAAGAAATTACATTGTTTTAAGAAATCTCTCTTTTACAAAATGTAAAATTCTATAATTAGAAAAAGGAAATAATCTTTCACTATCAATTTTGCAAGAACAGATGAAATTTCAAATATCATTTAAATATTTCAGATATTTGGAGATGTGCGAGCAGAACCCCAAGATAATGCTCCTCTCAAAAAGAAACAGAATGTAAAAGGAAGTTGTTTCGCGCTTTCCAAAAAAAGTAAGTTTTATAGAAATAAGTAGGAAATTCCAATTCTAATAATAAATATTTCAAACTAGATATTTTAGATATTAAAATTGGAACTTACACCGAGTATAAAATTTAATATTTTATCACAGTTAGAAAAAAAAAAAAAAAAAAAAAAAAAAACACACATCAGCTCCTATGATTAAGCTACAAAATATAAATGTTATTAAAATATTTCTCAATTAAGTAATAACCACATTGTAATTAAAAATACTTTAAAAAATATTTCTCTATATTTTCGCGACTTTCAAGAACGTATTTATAAGAAATCGTTTCCTTAAGGGATTTGAAACACGCACTAGAAATTATCAGGACGACTTCTGAAGCTCTTTCTACATTAAATACGCTTCTATAATTTATATTACAATTGAACTGTGAATTCTTGAAGGCTTGCAAACACCAATTTTCTATTATTTCAAGCGAAGAAAAATTAATCTTATTTTGTCTTCTGCCCAACTTTAGTTCTACACGATTTGCAAACGATAGTTTATATATAATAAACTGTCATACGAAATTTGACGTGAGCTAAAGTGACGGGTATTCATGGACCAATTCTCCATAAGTTGTTTCTTATATGCTATAAATTAATAAATTTATATCGTTCCTTCCGTATAGGTGGAACTTTACGATAATGTCCCAAGAAATTCAAGCTCGCGTGCTCTTTGCAGTATTCTTTCAACTATCATCAAAGCAAGTCATCTTCAATGACTCAATAACTCTTTTTAAAATATTTATATTTTATTTTAAATATTCACTCGACAAATCTATGAAACAACAAAGTTTGAAATTTTTCTATTATAATTTTTTATATTTGCAATAAGAGTTTACTCAAACTAAAAAAAAAAATAAAAAAAATAAAATATAAGATCAAGATATATAAAATAAATTCCATGTTATAAATTTTTTTTTAAACTATTTAAAAATTCACAATCATAAACATAAAAAAATATTCCAAAAATAAAAAAAAAAAAAAAATGACAAATATTCACAAC
>JABUQX010031893.1:40000-41043 GCA_015478945.1 Trachelipus rathkii
AGAGAAAAAGGTAGACGAGGGTATATGAGTAATGTGGATAAAAATATACTGTAAAAACAAGAAAAAAGCGTAAAAGGAAAGAACAAGAAAGTAATAGAATTAAAAGGGAAGTTCGTCGGCAGGAGGAACAATTACGTATTCTGCAAGAATGTACTAGTGTGGATGGTGGTAGTTCCTCTAGCAGTGAAGAACCCCAACCTGGACCGTCCAGAGTCGAACCATGTAAGAGTTCAAAGGAACGTCATAAAATCATAACCCCTGACTTAGCAATGGCTTTGGATAGATCGAAAATGAGTGATCGACGTGCGATGTTAGTAGTAACAGCTACTGCAAATGCGCTTGGGAAAAAAGTTGATAATATTGTATTAAGCAGAAGTACATTACGGCGGCGAAGGTCTGACGTTCGTAAAGCAATTGCTGAGGATATTAAACAAACATTTCCTGGTGGTTTACTGACATCTGTACACTGGGATGGTAAGTTATTGTTGGATGTAACCGGAGAAGACAAGGTTGAACGTCTAGCGATCGTCGTACATGGTGGAGGGAAATCAAAGTTGCTAGGTGTTCCAAAACTTTTGAGAGGAACCGGTGCAAATCAGAAGTTGTAGTACAGTGCCTAAAATATTGGAATTTGGAAGATAGCATAGTAGGAATGTGTTTTGACACAACAGCAAGCAATACCGGAACCAAAAGTGGGGCTTGTAGGATTATAGAAGAGAAGCTGAAAAGAAGTCTTCTGGCCTTTGCATGTCGACATCATATTCACGAAATAGTCATATCTGCTGCTTTCAGCAAATGTTACTGTATTTCATCAGGACCAGACATTAACCTGTTCAAACGTTTCCAGAAATTTTGGGAAAAAATTAATAAAAAAAAGTATGAGATAGTGTGTATTAGTGATTTATGGACAGAAAATGTCTTAGCTTTTTGTAGTGAGCAGTTAAAGAAAAGCCACCCACGGGATGATTATAGAGAACTATTGGAGCTGACAGTTGTTTATTTATGTGGGAACCTTGAGAAACGGTTTTCTTTTCGTAAACATG
>JABUQX010031894.1:5000-22500 GCA_015478945.1 Trachelipus rathkii
CCCTAGCAGAATGTCCGCAGTAAAGTGTTTGACGACCACTTCACGATGGACTTAAAAGTAAAGCGCGAAAATTGTTCCTGTGGTGAATATATCAACCGCACAACAGGAACCACGGGACCCGCACCTCTTTACCTTGTCACTTCCGGCGTAGCGACAAACCAGGGGCACCGCACAAGAGTTTGAAATACCCTTAATAACCCGGGGAAAATATAATAGTATGTATACAACTGCTACAAATTCCCAACGCAGTGTGAGGGATTCAGAAATAACCCTACAGTAATTATTTCTGAATACCTATCACACTGCGTTGAATTTGTAGCCAGTTTTATACATACAAATATAATTCCCCAGTTATAAAAAGTAATATTCACTCTGTAAAACGGTGCCCTGGGTTTTGTCGCCTACGCTCGAGTGTGGAGGGTAGTAGTGCGTCGTGGTTTCCTGTTGTGTGGGTGATATATTCACCACAAGAACAATTCTCGCGCTTTACCTTTTAGTCCATATGCGTGGGTCGTCAACACTTAAGCGGACATCTGCTAGGGCCCAGGTTCACATCCTAGCAGTGTGAAATTACTGTAGGGGTTATTTAGATATATATATATATATTATATATATATATATATATATATATAATTTATATATATATATATATATATATATATATATATAATATTGATATATATATATATATATATATATTTAAATAAACTTAATTAAACTAAATAATTATATTTACCAAACTTATTATTAATTAGACAATAATTAGGTTTATTAACTAATTTTATAAAAATAATAATTAAAAAAGGAAATTTGTGTCTAAAAAAATAAAAAAAAAATAAAAAATCTCAAAAAAATCCAAAAATTCCCCAACCCGTTCTAGAGTATTAAAGCTACCCGTTCGAGTGTGAAAATTTTCATGTTTAAAGTTTTCGAAAGTACAGAGTCGAAATGTCATTTTATCATGATATTTGTTCACATACAGTCGTCCTTCGTAGAACGCGGTCCTTGCTATACCGCGGTTGGCAAAAGATAATAAAAAGAAAAATTAAAAATTACAAAATTTACAAAAATAAAAATTAAAAATTCTGTAATACATATGTTAGAAAGATAAAATTAAATTGCAAAAAATAAATAAAAATAATACATACATATGTTAGAATAATGAAATGAAAGAAAAAAAAAAGTATTTGGTGAGCTAAAAAGGCAAGAAGCGTCAATTACCGATAACGTTGTATTTCTCAAAAAAGCAGCCAATACAGCCTACCAGATTCTGGACTGCCTTCATCTCTAACATTGCTTACTTCATTTACAATTTGAAAAAAACTATTTTTGTGGCTCAATTGGCTAAACCTTTAAAATTTTATATTACAGTCCTCAGTATACATAATTAATATATAGAAAACAATTTTATCTCCAAATTATTTTAAAGGTTCGTACATTGTATATTTTTTCAATTTAAAAAAAACTAAAAACACCTTTTTTGCTCATTTTAAAGATTGTAGAGTAAACTGTACTGTTAATGTAAAATTATATCCTACTTATTAAATCTAATCAGGAAAATAATTATATATACTCTTCTGTAGTTAACATTGAATCTGTAATTATTCAATTTATAATTATTAGATAAATAAAATACTGCTGCTATTTTTATTCACCTTATCCAAAGGTAAAATTTTTAAAAATTAATGATTTTCAAGGGGTTTAAAGTTATACGCGAAATCGCCTATAACGCGGGGGGTCAGGGACCTAACCCCCGCGTTCTACGAAGGGACGACTGTATTCAATTTTTCAATATTATTTTATGCATAATCATAATGTGTAAATGACAAATCAATTGCTGAATTTTATTAAGAAGACATTTGAAAAAGTAGAAAGTTCCGGTTATTTCCGCGGAACCAAGCTAGTTCCGGCCGGACCCGGAACTTCCAAAAAAATCGAGGTTCCGGTACATCCCTAATAATATATATATACTATATATATAATATATATATATATATATATAGTAATATATATATATTATATATATTATATATATAGTATATATATATATATATATATAAGATATAGTATATATATATATATAATAATATATATATATCGTATATATGCGGAGTGAGACAGGGTTGTTGTATGCTCCTGGTTAATTCAATTTGTATATGGATGGGGTTTATGAAAGATTTCGAGGTGGGGATGGCAGGAAATGGTGTTAGAATGATGGAAATGGAGATGAGTGGAGGGTGCCCTAACCATTATATCGGATGATTGGTACTGTGTGCGAATCTGAAGAGGTTTTGAGAGGATTGGTAAGAGAGATTTGGCAGGTTATGTAAAAGGAGGGGTTTGAAAGTAAACGTAGATAAGAGTAAGGGTTAATGGTTGTGAGTGAGGACATTCCTCAAGTTGTAGTTTATGTTAGATGGTGACCAGCTGGAGCAAGTGTCTGAGTTTAAAATATTTAGGGTATGTGGTTGGATGAGAAGGGAACGGATGATGCAGAGTGTAGTAGGAAGTTGTGAATGGCATTAAGGTTCTGGTGCAATTTAAATCGTTGGTGAATGTAAAGGGACTAAGTCTTGAGTGTGCTAGGGTCTTCATGAGGGTATGTTGTTACCTGTGTTATTGTATGGTAGTGAGACTAATGGTCTGGAATAAGAAAGTATAGATCTAAAGTTCAGTGTGTTCAGATGAACAATCTTAGGAGCATGCTAGGTGTGAAAAGAATTAATAAAATGAGGAATGAACTTATTAGAGAATTGTGTGGTGGGTGTGAAGAAAGGGGTAAAATGAGAGAATAAATGAAAAGTATGTGAGATGGTTGGTCATGTGGAAGGATGAATGATAGTTCGGTTGGTTAAGCGGAAGTATAGTGGTGAAGTGTGTTGGACCGACCGGCTGGGAGACCGAAGAGAAAGTGATTGAGTCGGTGGAAGAAATTCCTGAAGGAGAGAAATGTGAGTTTGCAGAGGCGAGAATAAAGGTGCATGATAGGAGAGAATGGCGGGGTTTTGTATGGGGCATGGTTGTGGCCCACCTGGGCAGGGGATGAACCCTTACATTGACGATTTACCATAGTGAGGGCCCGTCGCGGTCCATGATGCTCTAGGGTGGATTTTTCCTGTCTGTGACGAGCTCTCACAATTAATGGTACAGAGGGGCGGTAAGGCTGGGCTTCTTTTCGACGTTTGTCATGTTCTACTGCGTTTCTTTTCCGATGCTTGTACAGCACCTTACCCCAATCTTTGGGCAAAGAGGAAGTTGAAGAAAGAAAGAAGAATATATAATATATATATAATATAATATATATATACTATATATATATATATATATATACATAATTATATTATATATATATATATATATATATTATAATATATATATATATAAATAATAATTAATATATATATATATATATATTATATATATATGCGGATTGAGACAGGGTTGTTGTTTATGTTCCATGGTTATTCAATTGTATATGGATGGGGTTATGAAAGAATTCGAGGTGGGGATGGCAGGAAATGGTGTTAGAATGATGGAGAATGGAAATGAGTGGAGGTGCCCTACCTATTTATATGCGGATGATTGGTTATTTCTGTGTGGCGAACTGAAGAGAGTTTGAGAGATTGGTAGAGAGATTTGGCAGGGTATGTAAAAGTGGGGTTTGAAAGGTAAACGTAAAAGAGTAAGGTTATGGTTGAGTGAGGACAGTCCTCAGTGTGAAGTTATGTTAGATGGTGAGCAGCGGAACAAGTGTCTGAGTTTAAATATTTAGGGTATGTGTTGGATGAGAAGGGAACGGATGATGCAGAGTGTAGTAGGAAAGTTGTGAATGGCAGGAAGGTTGCTGGTGCAATTAAATCGTTGGTGAATGTAAAAGGGACTAAGTCTGGAGTGCGCTAGGGTCTTACATGAGGGTATGTTGTTACCTGTGTTATTGATGGTAGTGAGACTATGGTCTGGAATAAGAAGTATAGATCTAAAGTTCAATGTGTTCAGATGGACAATCTTAGGAGCATGCTAGGTGTGAGAAGAATTAATAAAATGAGGAATGAACTTATTAGAGAGTTGTGTGGTGTGAAGAAAGGGGTAAATGAGAGAATAAATGAAAGTATGTTGAGATGGTTTGGTCATGTGGAAAGGATGAATATTTAAATATTTAAACTCAGACACTTGTTCCAGCTGGTCAGCATGTTACATACCGACCCGGCTGGGAGAGCGAAGAGAAAGTGGATCGAGTTGGTGAACGATGCTCTGAGGAGAGAAATGTGAGTTTGGCAGAAGGCGAGAATAAAGGTGCATGATAGGAGGAATGGGAGGGTTTTGGTATGTGGGCATGAGTTGTGGCCCGCACCTGGGGCCAGGGAATGAACCCTTACATTGACGAATTACCATAGTGGAGGGCCCGTCGCGGTTCCATGAAGCATCTAGGGTGGATTTCCCTCCCGCTATGTCTCTGTTGACGAAGTTTTCACTAATTATGGTAGGAGGGGGCGGTAAGGGCTGGGCTTTCTTTTCGACATTTTTCAACTCTCCTACTGCTTTCCTTTTCCGATGCTTGGTAGCGCACTTACCCAGGTCTTGGAAGAAAGAAGGTAAGTAAGAAAGAAAGAAAGAATATATATATAATATACATTATATATATATATATATATATATATTATATAATATATATGATATAATATATATATATATATAATATTATTATATATATATATATATATAATAATATATAATATATATATATATATATTATAATATATATATATATATTTCCTTCTATCCCCAGATTGGGGATGAGATACGTAGCATACACTGGAACAGAAAAGTAGTCGAACATGACGGGCGGAAGTCGCCAAGAAAACCTCTTTTTACCGTCCCCTTTATACCCCCAGAAAGAAATCGTCGCAATCATAAAAATCCACCCTGATATACACGAGACTGCGACGGACCCTCACTTTGGTATATTGTCAATGTGGGGTTCATCCCCTGGGCAAAGCCCACAATCATACCCCCTCACAAAACTCCACCATTCACTCCTGTTATGCACTTTTTTCTCGCCTCTGCCAAATTCGCATTCCTCTCCAGGCATTCCTTTACTGACTCAATCCACTTTTTCTTCGGTCTCCCAGCCTGTCGATTCCCAGCACACTCGCCACTATACATCCGCTTAACCACCCGACTTTCATCCATCCTTTCCACATGACCAATCCATCTCAACGTACTTTCATTTATTCTCTGCCAGCTGATACATCATTCCCTATATATTATTGCGACCCACTAACTCCAAAGCTCTTATTGAGCAAAGAGCCATTATTCTTAGCGATGCAATTGAAAAAGCTTTGAGAGTTGAAGAGCACCCAGTCACGTTAATGAGAATGGGTCCCTTCTCGTTCAAGCTACTACTGGGAATCAAAGTTCTATCTTGTCATCCTTAACGTCTCTCGGAATCATCCCCATTATTTCCACTCATGATGAAATAAGAAACACATCCAAAGGCACTATTTATTCTTTATAATAGAAAAACGAAGATTTTGCTGTCATTTTAAGAAATCTCCAGCAGAAAAGATTTCCCGTTACAAATGTTCCTCTTCGGGACTCGCCTGATACCAAATCATCGTTTACAGTTCACCTTATCCACCTTCAAAGGTGAAAATAGTGTTTACAAGCCACAGTGCTCGTACGTTTAATTATTCCCCAACCCAGACGTTGCTTTAAATGCCATCGGTTTGATCATCCCCGAAAATACCGTATGGGGCCGCATGACATATGTCCAGTCTGCAGAGAAGAATTTCACATTCCTTGTCAAAACACACCACACTGCTAAAACTGTGGAGGACCAGACAGTGCCTCTTCCTTAAAATGCCCGTCTTACCTTCTTGAACAGGAGATTTTGGAGTTATGTACCATATAAAACTTGAGCAGGAGAGATGCCATACACCATCTCACAAACAAATGTCCTACAAGATAATGGCAATCTTATGCTAAAACATGAAGCAGCCCCCTGCTTCCGTGTGTTAATTCACCGACACAACTCTATTTCAGCAGAACTCTTCCCCTAAATTCTAGCAAAATTCAAGCAGTTACTGCAACCTGCCCTCCTGCATTGCCTATGACTCTATATACTACCAACTCTCAAATAATCCAATGGCAGCCCTTGATCAATCTCCCATTCAAAATGCCATCAACAACCCTACTCCGAGTACTAGTTTCCAACCAACCAGCAATGAAACAAAGTTAGTTCATCCAATACAAAGCTTGGAGATCATTTCCTGCCAAGACACTGTCTTATGTCCTCCCAATGAGTTTCCTAAACTCACGTAAGAAGCCTGCATCTATTTCCTCTAATCTGTCTCCTACCGTTACTCAATTTCCTGAAAAAGATATTCCTAAACACAAAGTAAGATTAATCACCAAGCTAAAGATTATTCGCTAAAATACAAAACTCCCGTTCTAAAGCAAGACATGCTGACCCCAAATGTAAAATATGTAACTCGGAAGAGACCTAGTCATAAGTCTATTCTCAGACGAAACAGCGACTTAAATAGATTGTACCAAAGAATCAAAGCTATTGAACAGCATACCAACCAACTCTCTGATAGCTTGCAGGATTATTCCAGCTCTTCTGAATCATCCTATAACTCTTCCGAATTTCCTACCTCAGCACTCCCTAAAGGAGTGAAATGGATGAAATGGATCATAGTTCCCAAATGGAGCCTGAGTGACTCTCTCTCTCTCTCTCTCTCTCTCTCTCTCTCTCTCTCTCTTCTCTCTCTCTCTTCTCTCCCTCTCTCTCTCCTCTCTCTTTCTCTCCTCTTCTCTCTCTCTCTCTCTCTCTCTCTCTCTCTCTCTCTCTCTCTCTCTCTCTCTCTCTCTCTCTCTCTCTCTCTCTCTCTCTCTCTCTCATTCTTCTTGCGCTTCCAAGAGAGATGAATGGAAAACCATTCAACGCAAACACCGCAAGCGCTCCAAGCGTTCTAAATCTGTAACTGGCCCGGAAGGACACCCAGAGGATCCCCATCTTAACCCAAATTGTTCATTTTTCCATAATCACCCAACTGATGGCTCACTGACAAAGTCTCTAGCGTTAGACCTCCGTAACCCAACGGATCCCATATTGGATCCCAATATAGCAACTCCAACTTCTTTAAAAAAAAGTGACACTTTTCCGGTGTCATCTTCTTACCCTGCCTCCATGGAAACATTACCATATTTTCCACCCATTTCTGAATCTGCTTTCTTGGCAGATGGTGATATCGCTTCCATTAGTAAACATGAGTATTTTGGTTGCTCTTCCAACGACCAACCCAGATCGCACAATGAGATGGACTTGGTTGAACTCAACTTACTTCCCATTCACTGCGAAGCCCTTCCACCAAATACCACTGAAAACAACCAAAACCGGTCGTACAACCCAATTCTCTGTTGTACGGCTATTCTTTACCTCTAGGCTTTGTTGCTCCTCCTCGTCGAGACCTCATCTCAGCCTTTCCCAACCATCTGAGTCCACTTCCATCATCACCCCTAGCCACATAGAGACAATTGTCTCAAAAGAAAAAAAAACATCCGCTTAATATTTATAACAACAGAGAATGGCCACCTTCAATGGAATTGTCGTGGCTCTTACTTTAATTTTGAAGAACTTGTTCAACTAATAAACATATGAATGAGCATCAAAGTGCATATGTTTGCAGGAACTTCAACTATGTGATCGCGACTTCTTCCAACCGTCGGAATATAAATCGCCGCTAACCTCTAAAGAAAGAGGTGACATTGATAGTCAAGTGCAGGAATACTCATTCATAAATCTGTCCCCCATTCTCCAGTCCCTCTTCAAACTAGACTTCATGCAGTGGCAGCACGAATTCATCTGTCCACCGACCTTACTGTCTGGTCGATCTACTTGGCTCCGAGTAGTGAGTTTACTAGGGTCGATTTAGCTGACCTTTTTAAGCAGCTCCCTACTCCGGTTGTTATACTAGAAGACTTCAACCTTCGCCTCCCCTTATGGAGGACTCTGTGACCTCGTCTAAGTTTAAGATCCCTGTAGATCTAACATCCATTTCCCTGGGATGCCTTAACACAGGACTCCCTATATATGAACTTTTAGATACACACTCTTCTTCCTGTATTGATATTTCCTTTTGCTCCCATTCTCTTATGGATCGCTTTACCTGGTCCCGCTTTGATTATTTATACTGCAATGACCATTACCTAATAGCCTTAAATGAACTTGCACTGATCCCAATGTTTAAACCAAAATCCAGCTGGCGTTATGACCGAGCGGAGTGTTCTAATTTTTATTAGGCCACAACTATCCCACTTTCTCCTTTCAATAAGCGGTTTCCGACTATTGATGATGCCTTTAACGTCTTCCACCAAGTTATCATCACAGTAGCGGAAGCTTGCATTTCCCGTTCTTCCGCAGGTAGGTGTTCGGCAACCCAATGGTTGTCCCAAGAGTGAACAAGCTAACCAGGAGAAGAAAAAAACTCTACAGGCAATACACGATTGTTTTTAAAGCAGCTGCTGCGAAATCTCGTCTATTTAATCGCCAAACACGTAAACAATATTTTCGAACTTATACTTCAACTCTCAGCTCCATAGCTCCCCTTTCTTCAGTGTGGAAAGTTGCACAGAAAATATCTCGTCTCTCCAACAACTCTTCATCCACAGTCTTCCGTTATGGACCTGATATAACCGATACGATCTCTGCTCCATTAACTGTTGCAGATGAATTAGGTTATAGTTTTGCTAACCACTTGAGCTCTTTCCACTATCCTGAAGCCTTTCAAAAATTGAGAATTAACACTGCACCGCCAGACGTTTCAAAAGCGAAAGGGGAAGATCACATCTATAACCGTATTTTTACACTTGCAGAATATCAAACTGCGCTGGCGAATAGCAAAGACGGTGCCCTTGGCCCAGACTTAATTTCGTGTATAATGCTGTCATATTCACCCTTCTGCATTAGCGTTCTTGCTGGATCTGTATAATAGAATCTGGATCGAATTCTCTTTTCCATCTATTTGGACTACAGTTTATATAATCCTTATTCCCAAACCTGGGAAAGATCCGAAGTTGGAGGGCAACCAAAAACCAATTTCGCTGACTTGTCATATTAGTAAATTAATGGAGAAAATGGTTTCAGCCTGCCTTCTCCCTGTTCTGGAGAATCGGCAGTTTTATAAACTTCCAGTTTGGTTTCCGCAAAAGTCGTTCGATCGCGGATCCCTTGTTAAAACTGGATCATGAAATCCGGAAGCCTTCTCAACTGGTGGGATGGTTCTTGGTGTCTCTTTTGACCTTGAAAAAGCTTATGACGCAGGGTGGAGAACTGGGGTTTTCCTTAAACTCCACTCCCTCTGTTTCCGAGAACAGCTCCCTCAATTTATTAATGCCTTCTGTCAGACAGATCCATCCACGTTCTGTGCTCTTCTGTTCTGTCACATCACTTCACTCTGGATGAATGCGCTCCGCAGGGAAGTGTTCTAGGTGTATTATTATTTGCTCTCAGATTCAATGACATCTTTACTTCTATCCCAGCGACGGTCAATTTTTATCTGTATGTTGACGACCTGTCGCTGCATATTGCCGGTACTATTCTGCCATTTCTTGAAAGGCAACTTCAACTAGCTATTGAGAATATTTCACAATGGGGAATTCCCATGGCTTTCATTTCTTATACACCTAAACCTCAGTAGTACTATTTAGGAAAAAAGGGAGTCAAAGAACCTGCTACCTTCCTCCCGCATCTCGTCTTAAACTTCTGAAAACGACGTGTTATCGCGTGCTTGACCTTTTACGTCATCTCGCCTCAAAATCTTAGGGTGCTGATCGCAAGTCCCGTTTTCGTCTCCACACCGCCCTAATCCGATCGAAGCTGGACTATGACTACGTAGTATATGGGCAGGCCTCCCAATCTATACTACACCAGTTAAATCCCATTCAAAACGAGGCGATCCGTATCTCCACTGGAGCCTTCCGATCGTCCCCCGAGTGATCCTTGAAGATGAATCTGATGTGATGCCGCTCACTTTTCCAAGGGAAACATCATGTGCACAAGTTATCTTCGATTTTAAACCCTAATACAATCTGCTTTAACACCGATTCTGCGAGAGATACCTCAGAATCCTCCTTACTGCAATGACCTTACAGTTTATAACATCCTTAACTTCCTCAACATTCCTTTGCAAGAGGTGCTGCCGTTCTCTTATAATGAAGAGTATACACCTTGGCTTTTCCTTGCTAGCACCATTTGTCTGGTCCTGACTTCTTTCTCCAAATCTATTCCACCCGCTGCCTTGTAAAAAACATTATTCCTGTCTCATTCCGCAGTTCACGGTGGATTTACTCCAGTGTTTATTGACGACTCTAAAACAGGGATAGCGTGGGTGCGTCTGCTGTCTTTCCTGACTGCAACCTCTCCCATACAATCCCCCCTCGTGCTTCAATTTTTACGGCAGAATTACGGGCTATAATGATTGCCCTTTCTCGAATTCTATTCTTTAACCAAGACCACTCTCATCTCATTTAACGAAATAGCTGACAGAGAGGCCAAAATGGGTGCCTCTTCTTTACGGAGCTGTTCTAGATACCTCCCGGATGCCATTCGACAATGTCGCCTCCCATCAACTAATTATTATCCTGCTCTCCGACAAGGCTTCCATTCTTATTGGCAAAGGTGATGGACGAGTGATCAGCGAGGGGCAAAACTCAGAAATATAAAGCCCAATTAAAGCGCTTGCACGAGATGATACGCCTCCGTATTGGCCACATTAATATCACTCACAGCCACAGTCACGGAATCCTCATCCCATCTGCAAATTTTCTTTTTTTTTCATATTTGTTTCAGTAACAGCAAGCAGATCAAATTTACCATTTGTAAATATGTCCATCACCTCACCCTTTTCTCACCATTTTCCCTCTAACATCCCATGTTCCCAGACGTTTCGCGCAATTTTATTTAAAGATACATGGTCGTTTTTACCTTTGAAAAAGGTTGTCCTCCCATTTTTCCTATTAGAGCCCATTGGGCCATCCGGTGCCTCTTCCAGCACGGGTCTTCAGCCCACTTCACACTTCTTCTCCGTGAATAAGGATACAGGATAAAAATCGGTCCTTTTCGTTTTTGACCGGGCCTCTAATTGTAGGGGGGACGAACCTCGCCTAACCAGTGTAGGAGGCTGTTCTGCATTTTAGTGTATAATCTTAAGCTCCGCGTGAAGTTATTTAGGTACCGCGTGGTTCACGGATGGGAGCCCGCGTGGAGTTCTGGGAGGATGTTCCGAGGCCACATCCACAGCCTACTCTGCGGAGTGGAGTCCGGGAAGTTATGTGAGTCTCTGACCTTTGCTTTGCTGTGGGGAGAAGGACTACCCTTCCTTATGAAATGTACACCGTTCCAACCCATTCTGTTACTTACTTTTATGTTTTATTTGTTTTATTGTTATACCTGCTCTTATATTGTGGAGAAGAATTTTGTTACTTTTCATGAAATTGGCTATTAATGATAAGTTATTAAATCAAGGCGAGCACAACTACCATCTGTCGGGTTCCCAGCCTGACCCCACCTGGATCCCTCCTACTCCTAGACCAGGTGTTCCTCTATAATTCCTTCTACTGCGCCTGAAAGTCCTCGATCTGCGTAACCCCAGCGATTTATCCACTGGTATACCCTCGACACCTCAGGTGCCCAAATGGTTTGGGAAATCCCGAAAAGGTGCCCCCCGTCATAGTAGTTCTCATCTGGTTATTCCATATGCTGCTTCCCTCCGGGACTGCCAGCTGATACATCATTCCCGATATATTATTATTGCGATCCACTACCTCCAAAGCTCTTACTGAGCAAAGAACCATTATTATTAGCGATTCACTTGAAAAAAACTTGGAGTTGAAGATCCCCAGTCACGTTAATGAAGAATATGTCCCTTTTCGTTCACGCTACCACCCGGAATCAAAGTTCCATCTTGTCATCTTTAATGTCTCTCGGAAATATCTTTCTTATTTCCACTCCTGATGAAATAATAGAACATCCTAAGGCACTATTTATTCATTAGAACAGAAAAACGAATATATTGCTGTCATTTAAAAGAAAATCTTTAGCAGAAAAGATTTCACGTTACAAACGTTTACAAATTTTCACCTCGTCGGGACTCGCCTGACACCCCAAATCCTCCTTTACTGTTGATCTTTAGCACCCCTTTTCCAACTTCACAGGTGAAAATAGGGTTCACAAGCTGCATTGTTGGTACGTTTATTCCCCGACCAAGACGTTACTTTAAATCCCCGAAAATACTGTAGGGGTCCGCATGACATATGCCCAGTCTGCGGAGAATTTCACATTCCATATGAAAACACACCACATTGCAAAAACTGTGGAGGACCCCACAGGGCCTCTTCCTTAAAATGCCCGTCTTACTTGTTTGAACAGGAGGTTTTGGAGTTATTACAAAAATTGAGCAGAAGACATGCCGTACACTAGCTCAAAGACAAATATCCTACAAGACAAAGGAAATATTATGTTACAATTGCAGCAGCAACCGCGCCTCCGCGTGCTAATCCACCTTCAAAACTCCATTCCAGTAGAACTCTTCTCCAAAATCCTTGGGAAACTAAAGAAGTTGCTGTAGCATGCCCGTCTGCATTGCCTATACTACCGACTTCTCAAATAATCCAAAAGCAGCCCTTGATCCAATCCCCCGTCCAAAATGCCATCATCAACCATACCCCGAGTACTAGGTTTCAATTAACCAACAGTGAAACTAAGTTTATTCATCCAACACAAAGCTTGGAAAACATTTTCTCATAAGACACTCTGCCCCATACCCTCCCGATGAGTTCGCCAAGCTCACGTAAGAGTCCTGCGTCTATGTCCCCCAATTCGGCCTCCACCATTATTTAAATTCCTGAAAAAGATGTTCATAAAAGCAAACAAATGATTAATTACCAAGCTAAAGATTATTCGTTAAAATACAAAACATCCGAATTTCTAAAGCAAAACACACTGAACTCTGATGTAAAAAATGCAGCCCAGAAGAGACTTCACCATAAGTATATTCCTGAGACAAAAGCAATGACTTCAATAGATTGTACACAAACAATCACAGCTGTCGAACAACCCATCAACCAACCCTTTGATAGTTTGCAAGATTATTCCAGCTCTTCTAAATCCTCCTACAACTCTTCTTTCGAATTTCCTATCTCAGCACTCACTAAAGGATTCTAAACCTTTGCGGATGAAATGGATAATAGTTCCCAAATAGCGCTTGATGTGACGACCCCACTCTCTTTCTATGCTTCTTGCGCTTCCGAGAGAGAGGTGAATGAAAGACCATTCAACGCAAACACCGCTAAAGCTTCAGGCGCTCTGGTCTGTTGGCGGCATGAACGGGGACCCATTGTTCACCCATCTTAACTCAAATTGTCTAGTCTCCCAAAATTGTCCACTGATGACATACTGATAAAATCTCCAGTATCAGACTTTGTTAACCAGCGGCGTAGCTAGTGTTTGTGCCACCCGGAGCGGTCGTCGAATTATTCGCCCTCCCGTAGAAATTACAACTTCAAGACTTCCACAAAAAAAAAAAAGAGTTGAATATCATCAGCAAAAAGAGAATAAAGAATAAAATATAAAGAAAGATTGCACTTACATCAATTTATTTTTCTATTGCAGAAGAAAACAGCAATAACAACAAAATGCAAGAAATTTAAAATTTAATTTTTCTGGCCTTTCTCTCCGCAAAATCTTTATTCACAACATCAAAATCTATTTCTTCGGCAAGATCACGCTCAATAGAAAGTATTGCTAAAGCAGTTAGCCTTGTTTGAATCATTGCTGCCCTAAGGTAGTTCTTAATTAGCTTTAATTTTGAGAACGACCGTTCGCAGCTCGCAACACTAATGGCACGAGTCAAAAACACACGTAGCAGTATAGACTATATTTGGTAATGATCACACAAGATTAAAGACTTTGATAAAACTGCAGAATTTGCACAAGACCTTCCATCTCCTTATCTCCAAGCAGCCGCCACAAATTGTTGCAGTCATTACTCTCAACGAAGAACTCGTTCTTTCTTTATATCCTCGATCAACTCATTAAACTAGGCAGTCATAACATCACTATGTTAACCAAGTTTTGAAGGTGTAAGGAATTCGTTTATTTCGCTGACAGGCCATGAACTGTTCAAATCTAGAGATATTTTCCTCAATCAAGCCTGTCTAGAACAGACCATTTTCTTTTCTTAGTTCAAAGCTTCGTACCCTAGTGCTGATCCGCTAGAATCCTTCACCATCCATATCGTGTTGTGCTTGCGAAAATTCTACGCTCCATGCTTGATTCCCAGCTACAGAACAAGTTATTTGGAATATTGCCATTGCATTGTCCACATCTTGTCCCGATATTTGGGAAGAGCAGCTCTTAAATCCAAGGAGTTTGAAGCGCACATTGTTCTGTAATCCAGTCCTTTCGTTTGAGATATTTTTTGAGCATCATTAAGTTCTGGGAGGACAGCTTTCCAAAGTCCCAGGAAAAGGACAAAGAAAGGAAGATGATAGCAGCGCATGAAGAATCAACACTGCATCTACCTGGTTAGCTTGGTGTTCTCTATCTTCGCGATAATGCCGTTCCAGAGCACCCCGACGAGTTTCCGAGAATTTTTTCTGCACAACATCACAGCATTCTGCTCTACTACGTCCATCTCGTTCCACAAACACGTTGATAAGTTTCACCAGTTATCGCAATCAAATATACTCCATGCGATGAGTCAGGCCGAAAGAACGAGAAATAAACGGTCCAATGGTTTCCAGAAAAGTAAACAGAATCAAAAACAAGGCACTGAAGTGCATGCACACCTGCCAAATCAGTGAGTGATTGGTGCACGTATAAATATAACATTTTGGTTGACTTCTTGATGCGCGTCTGAACACCAGATCAAATTGACCCTGCCATCACGGCCGCAGTTTATCAATATGCTTGTCCACGTCCAGTCTTGAATCCAAAGCCGTCTTTTTCTACTGCCTCCAAAATTATTGCTGCAATTTGCTCAGCATTTTTTAACCTCAACGTTTCAATAAAGCGAAGAAATGATATCTTCTACTTCGACTTCCTTTCCCTTCATTTAGACATAACGTAACACCTGGCCATTTGGTCCTTGTGAGAAATGTCGGGAGCACTATCGAAGATAATGCAATAGTATTTACTCTGTTTCACTTGCTCGATGATTTTCTTCCTGACTTGATCTCCCAACATGCCACAAATTCATTCAGGAAACTTGTTGTGAAAGTTAGGACTTTTTCGCAAGTTTTCACTCGTCACAAATGTTCACGTTAGTATTGGGTGAACTTCGCCATCCAAATTGAAACCAACTCCAAAATTCCCCTTTCTTCAACATCATCAGTGATGAGGCATCTTCTCGATGGCCTCTGTAAAGTTAGGTTTTGTTTAGCTAGAAACCAAAATGATGTCCAGGGGAAACCTGGTCAGGATTTGCCAGCCACTTTCTGCTTCGTTCTCAACCATCTCTTGTTTCTATCTCTTGCGACTAGTTTAGCCTGACGCAAGGCGGATCTCCAAGCTCTCCATTGAATAAGGCCCGGGCGATGCGTATAACTCGATTAATACATTCATGTATCTTAGGAGTTCAACTTCCCATCAATTTTTTAACTTCATTTGAATCAAAACTTGAATTTCCCATATCGAAAAAGTCTGCAACAAAAGCAGAACATTTAGTTCCTTGATAAGGGGAATAGTCATCCATGTTCTCAAGCTTTTCTCTGTATCGTGTCTAGGATTCGGAAAAAACAGTTTCTTGACAGCTTTCTAGATTTCCCCTTCTGGTTTTCGTGCCTGCCGTACGAGCTCCTTGAATTCACAATCCATATGCCTGTACAGGCTTTTGATCCCTGTAGACAAGGGCATTTCCTAAATATCGTGATCAATCTTGGAAGGGCCACAACCCATATCATTCAAATCAGTTTTCTCAGCACGCTCCTTCAACAGCTTGTGGCTGACCTATCAAACATCTTCAACTTCAGCCATGGTAGCATCAACAACAACTTCACGGTCAGTTTGGCAGAATATACCCTGAACTTCACAATAGTTTCGCTTCTCTTTGTTTGGACAACGTAGCGTGATGTATTTCAGCAAGGCACCTTTATTTATATTTCTTCTTCTTCTCTTTTTTCCCCTTATCTTTCGGAATGCAGCACCGCTTTCCTTGTTCGTTTGATCTGTGGAAGGGACGATAATATATATATATAATAATAATATATATATATATATAATATTATATATATATATATTATTATATATATATATATTATATATTATTATATATATATTATATATATGGTAAAAAATGCAGTTTTTGATCAGGACTCAATTTTGGAGAAATGCATGATCGAGTCACTCGAGTCGCCGTGAAGTCGCTCAATGGTCAATAGTTGAGTCATGCGACATCAAGCCACCAAGTCTGCTTCGGTAGACCAAAACGTAACGCATTTACACGCCCACTTTGAATCCTGATCAACAAACTGCATTTACCATATATATATAAATATATATAATATATATTATATATATATATAATATATATTATATTATAAATTATATAGTATATATATATATATATATATATAGTCGTTATTTATGATTTAAAACTAACGAATACCCTAGAGTTAGACCGCATAGATATCAGATATCAGTTGCCGCGGGTCTCTCGGCCTCTGTACCCCCCATCGTTCTCGACCCCTAAAATAATAAACCAATAAAGAAAAAACAAAAATAAATTGTTAAAAATATATATTATATATAATATATATTATATATATATATTATATATATATTATTATACTATATATATATAAATATTTTATTATTTTATATAAAATTTTTTATATATATAGTATATAATATATATCAACTGCCTAAGTCTCTCGGCCTCTGTCCCCCATCGCGTCTCTGAGCCCCTAAAAAAATAAAAAAAGAAAAAACAAATATTTTAATTTCAAAATAAAATTTTAAATTTAAAATTAATATATATATATATATATATATATATATATTTATAAAATATAAATGCGTTAATCAGTTCATATAGATATATATATATAATATATATATTAATATATATATATAATATATATATTGAAAGCTTACCATATGTACTTTGAAAACGACGAACTGCCTCAAAAAGTTTAAAAATCGAAGCCATAAATTATTTGGTGTTGTTGAAAAGTATGATAAACATTAAAATTTAGTTTTGAATTTAGATTAGTAATATAGAGGGATATTGCAATTAACAGATTTTTCTCTAATATTAAGTGATATTGTAGAAAACGTTAATCTAATATTACCTTCATGACTAATTAATTCATTACCTCACACAACAAACATTGCTTTAAACTAAAAACAGATTCAAAAAGTCTTCATCCATCAGCCATGAGTGCGACTGAAGCCAATCGGACTGACTCTGCCTCGCTAGACAAACTACGCACGCACACG
>JABUQX010031894.1:27500-62500 GCA_015478945.1 Trachelipus rathkii
CTATATATATATTATATATTATATATATAAATATTATTATATATATATATATATATATATAATATATATAAGTAGTTACAGATCTATATTGAAGGGGACTGGAATCCTGGAAATCCTGGAATCCTGGAAGGATTCCAGGAACCTGGAACTGGAAAATGACTTCCTGGAACCTGGAAAATGGTTTCCAGGAACTGGAAACTGGAAAATAAAAAAATATATATATATATATATATATATCATATACGTACAAGTACCATAATATATATATATTACTATAATATATAAATATATATATTATATATATATATATATTATATATATATATATAATATGTACATGCTTAAGAGATACGTACATGTTTAGAGATTCCGTTCATGCAAGAGAGAATACACGCACACGTTACACGCACACACCCTGCACCCCTCACCCCACCGCTTTATAATATAATATATATATATATATATATATTATATATAATAATATATATATATATATATTATATATATAATATTACTATATATTATATATATTTATATATATTATATATACCGCGTATACGTACGTACCAAGGTAAGAAGATACAAGCGTGGGCGCAGCGCAGACACTGCAAATTAAATTTTCGCTTGCCCGCCCTCGACAGCAGCAGCAGCAGCGAGCAGCACCACGTTTTCTTCCCGCTTCAATCGTCGCCATCAGCTGATTTTAAAAATATTGTAGAGAGGGACGAGAAGGGGTTAAAGGAAGGGGTTGTAAAGAAGGAGGGTAGAGGAGAGGGAAGAAAATCTAAATTATAGCTTAAAGCTAAAGGTGTAACGGATCACTGCCAATTATATAAACGTAAAATTTATGACTTTTTTTAATTCCTTTGTATTGAAACCCTCACTTCAACTTGACCAGGTTTAAAAAAATTTATGACTTTTATGTAAGCAAGGGAGATTTAAATCCTTTGTATTGAACCTCACTTCAAACTTGACAGATGTTTAAAAATTTATGACAGTAAAATAAAACAATGCGTGGGAATTCAAGAGGGTAGAGAAATGATTTTAATTACCTTTAAATGACAGGTTTAAAAATTTATGACTTTTTGTAAGAAGGGGAGATTTAATTCCTTTGAATCTAATTATCGTTTAAGCTGACAGGTGTAAAATTTACGACCTTTTTAAGAAGGGGACTAAGCTATTGACAAAGGAATTATCGTTTAAGCCTAAAGGGGTAAGGTATCAGCTGCCAATTATAACGTTTATACATCGGGTGAGTTGAACAAAGCACCAGATGTTCTTGTAATTGACACCAGTTCTCTGTTCTTGCACTAACAAGAATACAGTTCAACACCTGTTACACGAAGCTGAAGAAACACATACATAATACATACATACATACACATACATACATACATACATATAGGAATACTCTCTCTCTAACTAACTAACTAACTAACTAACTAACTAACTAACTAATATATATATATTATTATTATATAATATATATATATATATATATATATAAAATATATATTATATATATATATATATTAATATTATATATATATATATATATATATATATATTATCAAAGTCAAAATTGCCGACATGTCTTGGGAATTTCCTAAGGTCGTTCTATTAATATATACATTTCCTGTATCTAAAAATTTGTAAGTTCTATTTACTTATATTTGTTAAAATTAATGTTATTTTAACTTATTTATTTTAGTTTTTATTTATTTTTATTTAAAAAGAATCTATATATTTTTAAAAACTTTTATTTATTTTTGCTTTGTTTTCTTTAAACATTTTGTTTTTACTAAAAAATTTATTCTTTTCATGTTTATAAAGTAAAAAATTTGCATTTTTCCATACCCAAAAACAAAAAATCAATAAAAAAAAATTTCGAGTAAAATCAGTAAATCAGTAAAATCAGTAAATCAGTTAAATCAGTAAATCAGTAAATACAGTAAACAGTATGATTAATTAAAAGCAGTAAAGCAGTAATCAGTAAAATCAAACTGCATTCCTTAACCCTTCCATGATCCAATTGGAATCTATTGGATCTATTGATCTATTGATCTATTGATCTATTGATTCAAGTCATATTTTTGTATAACATAACACAAAAACTTTGATTTATTTTGTTTTGTTTTCTTTAAACATTATGTTTTTACTAAAAACTTTTATTTATTTTTGTTTTGTTTTCTTTAAACATTTTGTTTTTACTAACATTTCTTCTCCATTTTTCATGTTTATAACTTTAAAAATTTTGCATTTTTACATACTCTAAAGCAGTAAATCAGTAAATCAGTAAATAAAACCACCTTCCTATCCTACCATGATCTATTGATCTATTGATCTATTGATCTATTGATCTATTGATTCAAGTCATATTTTCTATTAAAATTGTTATGTTTTACATACCCTAAAGCAGTAAATCAGTAAACAGTAAATCAAACCACCTTCCATGATCTATTGATCTATTGATCTATTGATCTATTGACTTCAATAGATAAAAATATTTTCTACTTAAAATTGTTATGTTTTACACAACAATATAAATCGCCGCTAACCTCTATAGAAAGAGGTGACAATGATAGAGGAGGTGCAAGAATACTCATTCATAAATCTGCCCCCTATTTTCCAGTCCCTCTTCAAAATAAACTGTATGCAGAGGCAGCACGAATTCATCTGTTCACCGACCTTACTATCTGTTCGATCTACTTGGCTCCGAATAGTGAGTTTACTAAGGCCGACTTAACTGACCTTTTTAAGCAGCTCCCCACTCCTGTTATTTTACTGGGAGACTTCAACCTTCGTCACCCTTTATGGGGGCAATTCTGTCACCTCGTCTAAGCTTAAGATCCTTGTTGATCTCCTAACACCCTTTTCCCTGGGATGCCTTAACACGCGACTCCCTACATTTGAATGTTTAGATAGACGCTCTTCTGCCTGTATAGATATTTCATTTTACACCAATTTTCTTATGAATCGTTTTACTTGGTCCCGGTTTGATTACTTATATGGCAGTGACCATTACCCAATAGCTTTGAATGATTTCAGGTGTTATGACCGAGCGGAGTGGGCTCCTTCTCATCATGCCACAGCTTTCCCACTTTCTCCCTTCAAGGAAATGTTTCCAACCATTGATGATGCCTTTAACTTCTTCCAGCAAGTTATCATCATAGCAGCAGAAGCTTGCATCCCGCGATCTTCCGCTGGTATTCGTTTGGCAACCCCTTGGTGGTCCCAGGAATGTGTACAAGCTAACCACGAGAAGAAAAAACTCTGCAGTCAATAGGACCCGCACCACCCCAAACATGATTATTTTCAAAGCATATTTCGTCGAATTAATTGCCAAACACGTAAACAATACTTTCGAACTTATACTTCGACTGTCAACTCCACAACTCCCCTTTCTTTAGTGTAGAAAGTTGCACAAAAATTATCTCGTCGCTCCAAAAACTCTTCACCCTCAGTCTTTCGTTATGGACCTAATATAACCGATACAATCTCTGTTCCTGCAGTTGTTGCAGATGCATTAGGTTATAGTTTTGCTAGCTACTCGAGCTCCTCCCATTATCCTGAAGCCTTTCAAAAACTGAAAATTAACATTGCATTGCCAAACTTTTCAACAGGGAAAAGGGAAGATCATACCTATAACCGTCTTTTTACACTTGCAGATTTCATAGATAGCAGCATAGAAAGCAAATAGCAAAGACGGTGCCCTTGGCCCAGACATGATTTCGTACATTATGCTCCGTCATATTCACTCTTCTGCATCAGCGTTCTTACTGGATCTGTATAACAGAATCTGGATCGAATCTTATTTTCCATCTATTTGGACTACAGCTTTTGTAATCACACGTATAAACATATATATATATATATATATATATATATATATATATATATATATATATATAATATATACTATATTATATAATAATATATATATTATATTATATATATATATATATATACTATATATATATATATATATATTATATAATATATATATATATATAATCTCAATTCCTCATACAGTTTACTTTCGAAGTTTGGTCTTTTATTTAAAATAAAAAAGAAACACATGAATCCCATATGATAAAAAAACATCATGGTCCTTGAACACTCAAGGCTTAAAAAAATATTGAAGAGTTTATCAAATAAAAAATAGATAACATATTAGTAACGATGTTTTAATTATTAAGCACAAAACCAAATAAATATTTGTTAAAAATGTTAAGATAATCAAGTATCGTTTTAAATTACCTAATTAAATGAATGGTGATTCAATTTATTAACTACATGACCTATATTCTTTTCTTTCTTTCTTTTTGTATTTCAGGGGGTAAGTCCACCCTCTTGTTCCACTGTGCGGGTGCCTGTAATGGTACTACGTGTCTCGAGATCATTCTGACACGTGTCAGTTTTCTCATCGTCATACTCTGCAATCAATCTATTTTAGATGTCTGCAAAACACTTCCATAAAACATTTCTTTCAAATTTTCCTTTAGTTTATCATCACCCCCTCCCCTTACATTTGTTTTCTACTTACTGTTTCTTTGCTCTTCCTAAATTTAGAATTATTTACGTTATTATTTCTTTTCGCTTACTTTACTTCCGTCGTTTCATTCGTTCTCTGGAAGTTCACCATCGTTCTACCTGTCGATCATCCGTGGTATCATTATTCTGGATTTAGTAAACTTTGGTTTGGTTATGAAATTGGTTCCTTATTTGTTTCTTTTTAGAAATTAGTTCGATTATATTTAGTTGACGGGCGGTTCAGACTGAGATAGGATGAACTAACAGAACACACCACCTGAAACGGGTTACAGAGTTCAGTGAAAGTCCACCTTGTGATGGTGGGCTCAGGAGAAGTCATTAATGGATTCCCGAACTGATAATTAACAGCTATTTTCTTCGTGGAAAAGGGATTTTGCTTGAGATGAATTTATATTGCGTGAAATATTGCTTTCAAAGCAATGAGTAATGGTTTTAATCTCGTTACTGTCAAAATGATTCGAAATTTAGATCTTTTATATAAACTTCAAACGATAATTTCCCTCCTACCTTTAGACGTTTGCCGTTTCCAGGGGGAAATTTTTTATGACAAGTCATTATCTACTTTGGTGTCTAAATGTAATGTGCAGTTTATGTGCCAACAAATTCACTTAAAGTTCTCACGGATGTGGCGGCGAATTCAATTTTAATTCTGAAGAAACTCCATTTTGCTTTAACCCTTTGATACCGTATGATTCATCTTAGTCTCATGAATATTTCATACATTTTAATAGTGAAAACTCTTGACTTTATGCACTACAGAAGATGGAAGGGATCGAAAAATTCTTCTCAGGAAAATGCACAGTCACCCACACTTATTGTATTTCATTTATTTAGTATCACTGCGCTACAATTTCTCACAACTCCTAAATGCGCACAACAATGATCATGCCTCTCGATTGAAAATCCAGATGGATTCTATCTTTAATATACAACATTCATCGTCGTTGGCTTCCTATCTATATTCTTCTATCATATCTTCCATCAAAAGCCACGCCACTTTGGAAACACCACATTTCTAATTCATTTACAAATGGTTGCCATAGTAAAATAAAAACTTTTCAGGGAGCTTCTCTCTCAAACCTGTGTAGATGAATCTCAATAACCCTTTAGACTGAAAATAAACTCATTTTCCGATTACATCTGGGATTATATGATATCAGAACGTCCATCAGCTACACTTAAGAACGCTATTTTCCTCACTTCTGATTTTAGCTGAAAATACTTGAAATTTCCACATATATTCATAAAAAATATTTTCTAGTAAGCAACACAGCAGAACCAATCTCAAGGATTTTTAAATATATATAAAACAATGACACCCCAACACTGCAGTATCTCTAATTTGTTAATCGGCTTTGAAGATTTTGACGATAACCTCTCCTCGGAGCTAGAGATTGATTATTTCAAAATAGTGCAATGTAAAAACACTTCATAAGATTCTCCTAAAGAAATTCTCAAATATTTCTGTAACCTTGCACCATATTTTTCCAGTTCCGATTTTGATTGCTGTTTCAAAGTCTCTTTCCTCAATTTGCCTTCGGATTCAGAATGTCTATGCTTAGACGTATGGTTAGTCGTTGGCATCAGACTTCAAAAATCTACTTCAGTCCAGAATATCAATTCCTGCCAGATGTTTGCCAATATGTTTCAAGCTTAACCTGTTGTCTTGCAGCATGCACAGATTTGTCTCAGGCATTTCCATTTCACTGTGCTGACTACCTTACTAATGGTACATATCTATCTCAGACCATTGTGCTTGAAAAACGTGATTCTCAAGACCTCTGAGTCTTTAAGTGGTCTCAATAAAAAATAAGATTATATCTCAATTTTTAGTGTAGGGGCTGAAAATGGGGATCAGCACCAGCTCAAAATTGGAACTTGCCCTTCAGACAAAAACTAGCACATTCAAAAATCGAAACTCCAAGTGCAATAAACTTACCATGGGTCTATCTAACAATTTACCACAAACTTTTTGAAGTGTTTGGAGAAGCTTAATCTGCTCCAGAGAGAGAATTCAAAAGTTCCCTTTTTCATACTAATCCATTAGCTTATGGTTATCCTCTACAATCAATATCACTTTAATTGTAGCATACACTACTCAACCTTGTAAATCTACCAACATAGCTACTTTCTAAAAATGGAAGTGTCGTAGCTATTATTCCAACTATGAAAACCCAGAATCGTTTTATATATGAATGCACCCTAAAAATAGTTTATCTCAAGAGACTTCAATTATTCTTCCTCGATTTTCTCTCTGGTCTCCGAATGTAAAATTCCCTTCCTTCATAATCCCAAACGGAAGATGACTACAGGAATAAGTGCAGAAATTTTTATGCATAATTCGATTATTCATATTCCAATTCTTCTTCAAACAATGGTACATTCGATTGCAACAAGAATTCATGAGCTAGCTGATGTACCATTTATTTCAAGTACAAAACTTTGCTACAAACTTAATAGGAATTATCTAAATTCCCTGTTTCAGCAACTTTTACCACCATTTGAAATTTTGTGAAATTTTTACCTACAAGGAGGCAAAACGTTGTCTCTTATGTGTGTTTCATGAACCTCTCGACATACGTGAAGTTAGATTCCCATATTACCACCTCTGCGCTTTCTTTACATCTTAAATTATTTCGTGAGGTTTCGCTTTGAAAACCTACTCGAGAGATAACACTATCAAATTCTCCTGGCGTAATTGCTTCCCACAGTAATACAGGAATCCCATTTACGCTGGCATAACTCACCTAACTTTTGCAATTCCACAGAAACTCCTGTTTCGTCAGTACAGTAGCAATATAGATATAGGGCAACTGTAGAAGCAAACTTTTAGCTTATTCGAATATTTATTGTCCCTCTGGTGTTCACGTAAGTTAAACGGGAGAAGAAACTCTATAAAAAGTACTAGCAGAGTTTAAACCTTAACATTATAATCATATATAAAACTGTAACTTAGAGTTCTGGTTGAATTAATTATAAAAAGGAAGCGATACTTTCAAAATTAAAGCTTTGCCAACTATTTTGTACCCACATTTTCTGTCAGGAAGTTTGTCAAGAAAATATATCACGGGTCCAACAACAATTCCTTCTTAGTATTTCGAAGTGGTCTTGAGACCTATGGAACTATTCCAGCACCAGCTCTTGTTGCTGATGCCTAATACTTCAGTTCGATATCAATTCCTTATCATTTCAAAACATTTATAACTTAATCATCCTATCCGAAGAAGGCAAACAATTTCACATATAGCCATTCCTTACTCTTAATTGCTAAGATCAGACCACCTTGAAAGCCTGCAAGAATGAGACCTTTAGGTTCTGCGTTTCATTTGATAACTGCAATAAATAAGAAACAATTTTACAAATTGGGCAGATTTTTCAAGCTCTTTAAACGTGATTCTAGCGTTGAAAGGGATAGTTTCCAGCTAATTTATCTTTTATTTTAAGAACAAGATTGGTCATCTTGTTTTAAGGAAACTCATCTATTTAAGGAGATACAAAGATTGTTCTTGAAGCCGTGGTTCAAAAACGCAATAATAAAGATCGAAATAACTTATTCAAGTTAAATAAAAATAGAATCAGGAAAGTATAGACGAGCTGCAACACTTAAGCCAAGTGGCAGATTTGAAATAAAGTATAATAAGACTCTAATACGTTTAGAGTCTTCAATATAAATGAAAACAACAAGAATAAAATTTAAGCTTTTCAGGAATTCTACCATTATTGCAGAAAAGAAAGATCATAGGTTCTCTATTAACTATTGCTGATATTAATGACTTTGTTTTTTTTTGTAAACGTTATGAAGAAGGATTCCAAAATAATATCTTAAAGTTAAGAAAAACGATACTAATTACTTATTCACGTGAGGTTGTTAATTAGCAATGAAATGTAATTCAACGAAATGAAAATGAATGCATATGAACAGTAATTATCAGAACTGTATCCAACAAAATTCCATTCATTTTACCGTAACTTGAAAATGAAAGGTAAAAACACATCACTTTAATTCTATTACGAATCAGTTACACACTGTCACTAACCTTAGAACAACACAAACATAAATACTCCTGTAACAGGTCTGATTAATCTCGAAAATCTTGGATATTCTATGGCTTAAAATCTGTCTTCCTACTACTACTATTATCTTGTGTTTCTGCTACTGCTCTCCTAATAGAACAGATTTTCCGACTCTTTTTAAATATCTTACCACTTCTCACGAGACTGTTACTTCTTCTCATCCAACTGCCGAAGTCCTCTACTTAGGGGACTTCAACGTACACCACACTGAGTGGTTGGGCTCCTCTCATACTGATTCAGGTGGGAAGGAGGCCAAAACATTCAGTATTCTCAACGATGATCTGGAATAGTTGATTAAAGAACCTACACACATTCCGCATAACCAATTCTTGAACACTCTTGATTTATGTTTCACCACTTCTCCTTCTCGTTACAAATACACCATTTTCCCTCCTATCGGTAACTCTGACCACAATCTTGTAGCTCTTAATTATAATACTTTCTCCAGCAGCTCCATGCCCTAAGCGAACTTTCTGGCACTTTAATCGGGCTAATTGGGATGCATTGCGTCGCTTTTTTGCCAACTATCGCTGGAATGAATCATGTTTTGTTCCGGAGAACGCCTCTGCTTCTGCTGAAAAGGTAGGGGCCGTGATCACGGATGGAATGAACAGGTTCATTCCATCTTCTACTAAATCATTTCCCCAAAATCCATGGTTCGATGGCTCTTGTTCTCGTGCCATCCAGGAGCGTGACATTGCGTATAGGGCTTGGAAGAACTCTCGTTCTCCTATTACTCTAACTAATTTTCGCTCTGCCCGAAATCGATGCAGGGATATTATTCGACTGGCCAAGCGTTCTTACACTAAAAGGAAGTGTGCTGCCCTTCTTGGTTCTCCTTCTGATAAAAATTTCTGGCCTCTTGCCAAAAATATCTCAAATAACTTCTGTAAATCTGCCTTTCCCCCTCTTATCCGTTCTGACGGTTCTGTTGCTAACACTCCTGCTGAAAAGGCTAATCTCTTTGGTCTTTTTTTTTCATCTAATTCCACCCTGGACGATTCCGGCCCCCCTCCTCCTGCTCCATCCCCTCTCAGGTGTCCAATGTCTTTACCTGTCATTACTGTGATCGAGTACATGAGATACTGAGATCCATGAACATCCGGAAGGCCAGTGGCCCAGATGGCATTCCTCCTCGTGTTTTGAGGTGAGCTACAGGCTGGCTGGCGCCTGTCCTCGTTCAACTCTACTCCCTATGCCTTAACGCTAATACTTTTCCTCAATGGAAGCGTGCTTTTAGCCTATCCCAAAAAGCGGCCGCTCTGATCAGCTAACTATCGACCTATTACCTTAACTTGTATTCTATCTAAAATCTTTGAAACTCTCCTTAACTCTCATTTCCTCGATCATATAGAATCTCATTCCCTTCTTTCAGATCGTCAGTATGGCTTTCGACGTTCGAGATCAACTGGTGATATCCTTTCCTATCTAACTGATTTATGGTCTTCTGCCCTTAAGGATCATGGGGAGTCTTGTATGGTTTCACTTGACATAACGAAAGCTTTTGACAGGGTATTTCACGCATCTCTAATCTACCTTCCTTTGGATTTTCTCCTTCGCTTTGCTTACTCTTGTCTAGTTTTTTTTCTTTCAGATCGTTCCATTTCAGCTCTTTTTGATGGAGCAACCTCTTCCTCCTTTCTTATTAATTGTGGTGTTCATCAGGGTTCTGTTTTATCTCCAACTTTATTCCTACTTTTCATCAACGATCTTCTTAGCTGCACTTCTAACTCTGTTCTCTTATGCCGATGACTCAACTCTCCATTCTTCCACTCATTTTAATTGTGCTCCCTCGTTTGTATTTAGAGTTGCCTCTCGTCTACAGCTTTCTGATTTAATTCTTGCCGATTTAGTCGGAATTTCTCAGTGGGGTAACCGCAATCTTGTGATTCAACTCTTTAAAAACTCAACTTCTTCATCTCCCTCTCTAAAATACCTCCCAACTTTCTATCCCTTTTGATGGCTCTAATGTCTTACCCGTAAACAACATAAACATTCTAGGACTAAACATAAATTGTGAATTGTCTTGGAGACCTCACATCACATCGGTTGCTAAAATGGCCTCAAAAAAGCTGGGAATTCTGTTCAGATTGCGTGAATTTTTTTTCTTCTGCTCAGATACTCCAGTTATATAAAGGTCTTATTCGCCCCTGTATGGAATACTGTTCCCACATTTGGGGTGGATCCGGTTCCACCCTCCTTTTGGAAAGAGTTGAAGCTAAGGCTAAGAGGCTTATAAACTGTCCCATACTCTCTGACTCCCTTGACCCTCTTTCTCTGCATCGTGACGTTGGTGCCCTATCTCTTTTCTATAGGTATTACAACGGCAGGTGCTCGCGAGAATTGACCTCTCGCATTCCTCCACCACTGCGTCGCCCTCGTAACACAAGAGGTGCCTTGTTCTCTCATGAAAATTATGTGAATATTGGAGACTCAAGGATCACTCGTTATGGTACCTCCTTCTTTCCAGCCACATCTGTTTTGTAGAACACCTTCTTTTATTTTCCCCGCAATATTCAATCTTCCTCTATTTAAGTCCCGCGTCTGCGCCCACCTGAAGGAATTGCGTTAGGCAAGGGGTCAGGGTGGTTGCCTTTTCATTTATTTAGGTTTATTTTGCTATATGTAATTTTTTTATTTATTCATTTATTTATTATATTTTTTTGCCCCCTCCTTTTGAAAAGGGTCCAGAGTGGTAGTAACATTAGAACAACACAAACAACATGAATAGCTGAACTGATTTTTCTCTTACATTTATGGCTGTGTTTTTCCTTTTGTAAATGTGTTTAGTAAATAAAAATATTAATTAGCAAGATATTTTATTTAAAACGTATTAAATATATATACGAAACTAATAATAATAATAATAATAATAATAATAATAATAATAATAATAATAATAATAATAATAATAATAATAATAATAATAATAATAATAATAATAATAATAATAATAATAATAATAATAATAATAATAATAATAATAATAATAATAATAATAATAATAATAATAATAATAATAATAATAATAATAATAATTCACAAAACTGAAAGACAATATTTGTAGTAATATATATCAAGGTATTAGAATTCTACTATCACAGTATTTTCATACATTTTAATATATATATATATATATAAAAATAATAAAAATATATATATATTATAACTATATATATTTATATATATATATATATATATATATATATATATATATATATATATATATATATATATATATATATATATGTAATATATATATATATAATAATAACTATATTATATACATATATATCTTTATATGTATATATATATATATATGTATATATATATAATATATATATATATGTATATATATATGTATATATTATATAATAATAATATAATAATATATATATAATATATAATATATCTTATATATAATATAAATATATATATATATATATATATAATATATATATATATATATATATGCTCATATATATGCTACTATAACTATCTCTAACCTGTATATATATATATACATATATATATATATATATAATATATATATATATATATACTATAAAAAAGATGTTTTAAGTAGAGCTCATTGTATTTCTCTCATGGAGAATGTAAAGAATATTTTGAGTAATCCTTATGTCATTTATTTTTAAGTTATTACGTGTCTCTTTAGACACCTCATCTCAACTGCATTAAAAGAGAATATTTTGATCTGGTCACAAATTTCAATAATCTTTCGGTTTTCTACCTTATCCTTTTATCTCTTCTTTTTCTTTCAACTAATTTTGATCTTGCTTCAGGCTTCTCTTTTCTTTTTCATTCTGCTCTTATTAAAATTCTGCTCTTATATATATATATATATATATATATATATATATATATATATATATATATATATATATATATATATATATATATATATATTTTTTTATATATTTTTTCTTTTTAATATAATGTATATATATATATATAAATATATATATATATATATATATATATATATCCAATAAATGTATATATATATATATATATATATATATATATATAGCATAAAAATATATATATATATACAAATATATATATCTATATTCTCTCCTTATTAAAATTCATATATATATATATATATATATATATATATATATATATGGCTTAAGAAGTATGTTGTACTCTTGTTAATTAGTATTTTGTTTGAGTTTTGTAAAGGATGGATTTAGTTTAGAAAGGAATGTTTCTTTTCCATCACCTCGTTGCTAAATTTATAAACTAAATGTTTCTCTGAAACTGGGACGAGCATTTTCGTTTTATAATGGTACCTGAAAAAGAAAAATAAGAGAACATCATTATAAATTCATTATTATTATTATTATTATTATTATTATTATTATTATTATTGTGTGTGTGTAATGTGTGTGTGTATTATTTGTGTGTGTGTGTATTATTATTAAAATTATAATTATAAGAGAACATCATATTAATTTCATTATTGATATTATTATTATTATTATTATTATTGTTATTATTATTATTATTATTATTATTATTATTATTATTATTATTATTATTATTATTATTATTATTATTATTAATCTGAAAATTTTTATATTTTAAGTATGGATCAAAATATTTGAAAATTTGATGCGATTAATATCTGGGAAATTATATATATATATATATATATATATATATATATATATATATATATATATATATATATATATATATGACATATATATATATATATAATTATATAATATATATATATATATATATATATATATATATATATATATATATATATATATATATATACATAACCTTAATATATATAACCAATAACTCTTTAACTGCTGCATAATAATAATTAACGCTAATATATATATATATATATATAATAATAATAATAATAATAATAATAATAATAATAATAATAATAATAATAATAATAAAAATTCAAATAATAATAATTGGAGCAAATTAAATATTAATTTATTTCGTTTTTAATTTTACGTATTTGGCCTTGTAAAACATTCAGGTATTCTGTCTTCCTAATTTGTTAACCAATAAATAATTTGAAATAGATCAGGTTTTTCATCTTTCCGTGTACAGTACCATAGGTAGAACGTCTCACATTCAGACATAGTGAGGTACCTCAGTATGTCTCACATTCAGACATAGCGAGGTACCTTAGTATGTTTCACATTCAGACATAATGAGGTACCTTAGTTTGTCTCAGATTTAGACATAGCGAGGTACCTTAGTATGTTTCACATTCAGACATAATGAGGTACCTTAGTTTGTCTCAGATTTAGACATAGTGAGGTACCTCAGTATGCCTCAAATTTAAACATAGAGAGAAAATAAAATTCTTTTATTTTCCGTTTTTAAAAACTCAACTGGAAACTTCATTAAATACAATGTTCTCATATTTATTCTTTCAAAATCTTTTAATCATCTCTACCTTAGGAATGACTCTAACCCTTGCCTATTTACACATTAATTTCCTTTAAATTTTTTGCTTGATTTTATTTGAAAAGTTTGTTTTCATTTTGCTTGTTTTTTTTTTCTTTTTGTTTTGTTTTTTTTATTCATTTTTTAAATTTTTAAATTTTTAATCATTTCATTTTACTGATAAGATTAATTTATTTCTCAACATGAACATGATCTCCCTATTAACTACAATTTCAACCTTTCTTTTGTTACTTCTTTAGTTAGTTTTCCTTTCTGTTGCATCGATAGATTTGCTTTCATTTTGAAATATATTAACTTTATTATTGAGTCCACACTTCCATGGTTACTTTTATACCTTAATCTTCTTCTTTATCATACGTATTAACTTCCATTCCTATTATTTCTGTTACCTCTCTCGTTTAGCTAATTCAAACTGTCTCTAGTCAGGTCAGTACCCTATTTACCCTTTCAGCAATTTTATTCACTAATAGGAAATCTTCTTTTTTCTTTTTCTTACTACTTTTCTTTGTTCTATACCCAACAGTATGTATTCTTACTGGTAATTAGCCAACTAGCAATATAAGCTAAATAATTATTACAGATATATACAGAATTTAACAAGATTAGCAAATTGCCCTTCAGTGTTACCATTTTGTTATTTTTACTTTCAAAACTTATATATTTTTTCCCGTAACCTGATCTGGAAATATTTTTTTCTACCCCTTTTTTAAATAGTTACTTTATGGCATATAATTAAGCGTAACAAAAAATCATGATATTTATTTTTTAAAGTCACGTACAGTCAACTGGTATAAAATCATGTCAAACCTCTTATTTAAATTATTCACTTTATTTTTAATGAGGTTTTACTGATTACAACAACACCAATTATCAACAAAATGAAATTTATCTTACCTCAAGTTTCGTGCAAAATTGTCGTACGATAAACCACCATCTTTATGTTTAGTAGATCTCATTCCCCAGATTTTAGCGATTTCGTCCTTTTGAACCAGCCTGAAAGTTCCTGTTGTTTCGTCTTCCCATCGAATCATACTTGGGTTGCTTCTAGGATCCATTAGGAGTCGAAGAAGGAATTCCCACGATTTTGGACTTCGAACTATATGAAAAAAAGTTAAGATATTATTATTATTATTATTATTATTATTATTATTATTATTATTATATTATTATTATTATTATTATTATTATTATTATTATTATTATTATTATTATTATTATTATTATTATTATTATTATTATTATTATTATTATTATTATTATTATTATTATTATTATTATTTTAAATGAAATCAAACTACAAAAACAAAAATATATATACAACTAAAACTGCAACTTTAGCATAACTTATTTTATTTAAATTCTTATAATTACAAAAGCTATATATATAATAAACTTATAGCTAAAGATACGTGTTACATTATTTTTTATATTTTCTTTATTAAAAACTAAGTTTTTGTTCAATTTCTAGCATGGTTTTGGAGTTGGAGTCTTATTGTTTGGGAGAATCAGAGCAAGGGTTTGAAAAAACCCTTTCACTCCGATTTCACCTCAAACGCTTTGTAACTGAAAAGAGGAGCAATGAAAATTATTTTTCGCTAGATATCATCTCCTGTTCTTAACCAAACAACCTCAAATATCTAAGAGCTTCAACATCAAGAAGCAATCCCGTTCTGAGAAGGAACTTTGGTTTGGTTTTGAGTCTTTCAACTATTCTACTCTACGGTTTAGTTTTCTTGTCAATCTGCAAAAGACTATTTTTGTTCTAATTATTTAACTCCTTCCTCTACTATTTATTCTAAATTCTTCGACTATTTAAACTACAAATTGAAATACATTCTCTTTTCATCTCTTCTTTCTGAAATCTGTCATTATGTGTTCATCACCGATAAAGATATTCGACTAGTACTACCGATACAACTTTCATTTCACTAGCCCTCAACAATTTTGAAATGTTAAGCAGCTCTATGTTAATTCCTAATCATGTGAGAGATGAAT
This sequence comes from Trachelipus rathkii, assembly GCA_015478945.1. Taxonomy (NCBI): domain Eukaryota; kingdom Metazoa; phylum Arthropoda; class Malacostraca; order Isopoda; family Trachelipodidae; genus Trachelipus; species Trachelipus rathkii. The sequence goes on from JABUQX010031894.1 coordinate 43,595, forward strand.
CCAACAATTTACAACTTTTCTTAAATTCCAACCATTAACCTTTCGCAATTAATTAAAATCTTTCCTCCACTGGGATTTTCTGAGCACTATCTCATGTACCTACTCATTCGTGTTTCTAGTTTAACTTTATAAATTCCAAGTACCTAATTCATTATTACCTATTTCGGCCATTTTTTGTGTTTATATTTCAGATATTTCTTTTGGACCTTATCAGTTTCATGGTACAGATTCATATATTGTTAGTATATGATACTAGCAAATAATTAAAATGCTGATGAGAAAGATATGAAATTTTAAAATATTAAAAATTCAATAATAAAGTAAGCAAAAGAAAGAACAAGCATTTTTAAATGCTAATACGTGAAAGAATTTAAGGTAGAGTAAAAAAATAGTGTTTCTGGGTAAAATACGTTCCGCATTGTTTTTTTTTCATGTATAGATTCTGTGTATACATAACAAAGCATATCATAACCTGAACTTAGAGAGCAGTAAACCGTGACCTAACCTATATGGTTCGACGATGCAGTAAAACTTAAACTAATCTATATGGATCGACGATGCAGTAAATTTCACCTAACAGACATGGATCTACTTTGCCGTAACAGTTTTTCTCTTGTTTTCGGGGTAAGATTTTTGCACTGCAAAAAATATCCCGAGACGTCGCTCTGTACCGGGCGCTGCCAAACGAACGATGCGTAAGAAAGTAAGATATTATTAAATTATTACTTTTTTTTTTTTTTGCATTTAAAATTTTTGATCTTGCTCATCAGCACTCAAATTTATTGCTAGTATCATATAATAACAATATATGAAAAAAAGTTAAAAAAAAAAAAAAAAAAAAAAAAAAAAAAAAAAAACATTTATCTGCACCATGAAACTCATAAGGACCTTTCTTTTTGTTAATACCTTTACAATTTGGCAGAACAATTGAGCAATATGCCATGAAACACAAAAAAGTTTAAATGCAAAAACAACCCAGATTCGTTCTGCTATATAAGTGGAAATTTTACACTTCCACATCAATGAGCAAATACAACTGACTTCGTAAAAAGAGCTTACTTAGCCTATTTTTGCACAAAACTGTGGAACCAAGATAAATCATTGGCTCCACATAAAGCCTGCACTCTATGCATTGAAAGGCTGAGACATTGGGCGAAGGGTTCGGATTCAAAAATACCATTTGGAGTTCCGATGGTTAAGTTAATGATTTCATAAAATTAAGTAATTTAATCACTATTATACTTTGATTTATCTAAATTTTATTGTAACTTCGGTTCATAATCAAAATTTTACAGAAATTTTTTATAAGAATCTCAAATATTGCTTAATGTTGAAATGCATAGAAATGTTAAATCTTTGGGTGATAACTTTTGATCAAGTTCATAAAAATGTCTCTAGTAGCTTTTGTTAGAGGAGAGGTTTCGATTCTGGTTTGGGTCTTGGAGGGAAAATTAGTAAATTTTAAACTTGGGATAACTTTTTTTAATTTCCATAAAATTTTCACTAAATAATAAGCAAACTGCAGAATTTTCTGACCCCTAAAACGTAGATTTCAAGCGTTTTTCTGTGTATCTATTAATTTTTTAATTTGAGGAGAACTATGTTATTGGCATTTTGAGGTACACGTCCTACATCTTTTGTCGAAGTGACTTGAAACTTAAAGTATGCAGAGAAGGGTCTATTAACTAAAAAGTTATTGATCGACTTTTTTGATATATGAAGTCAAATTCCAGCAATGCTCGAATTTTGAATCCAACTAAAAATGGTTTTGAAAAATGAAAAACTGAAAAAAAAATATTTATTTAGATAATTTTTTTTGGACGTGCAACAGTTTTGCCTCTGGGCATGGAACAAATTTTTTAAAAATATTTTTGGGGAAATTTGTCAAAAAATCTGAGCGTAGAAAAAAAAAGGAAAAAAAAAAGGAACTAAATAAAAAAGGTGTATCTCCCTAACTAAACGTACTAAAAAATTTCTTTTGATTGGATGAGCAGGAGAAAAATGTCGAAAGTCTTTTTTTTTTATAGTTAAGAAAGTGCAAGTAAAGACAAAACATAGGTAAAAAAAAAAAAATAGGGCGTTTCTTGTAACTTTTCCTACAAAAAAATCATATTGTTCATTAGATACTTGATGTCTAATTTGTTTACTATTCTTTCTCTTAGAAAGATCATCTTTTCATACGTGGGGGTATACAACTTTACATTGTTTATAGTGATCTGATAAACTATTTTGGGTGTGACAATAAATACAACCTTAAACATTTGATACGTTTATTTGGCCTTTAGTATTTCTACTTTTATCACAACCGTAAGTACTAATATATGAAGAATAATTTTTCTTTTGTTAAGCTTCAATTTCCTCCTTTATAAATTGGAGATCTTTCTCCAACGTACTCCATTAATTCTTTTTCCCCATTAACACTTCTGTTCTTTTTAATTACCGATCCTTTTATAAATATTTCTCAGCTGCTTAGCTCATAAATTTTGCATACCTCATCTCTTCTCAATACCTCATAAACAGAAATGTTTTCTTAACCCTATTATTTTCAGTTTATCACTTTCCTACACAGCACAGCGATCCAAACAACAACAACACTTTGTATATTATTTGGACACACACACACACACATCACACACATATACCCACACACACACATACTTCACACACACACACAAACACAAATTAATTCTATGAGCTGTTCTTCAACCCCACGCTCAAAAAACACACACAAAAACACACACGAGCGAGCTCTATATTTATAATCTATAATATTATTATATTAATATATATATATATATATATATATATATATAATATTATATATATATTCAAAGTATATATAAGCTAAAATATATTAGATATTATTATTATTATTATTATTATTATTATTATTATTATTATTATTATTAATTATTATTAATTATTATTCTTATTTTAAATTTAATATTATTATTAAAATTATTATTATTATAAATTATTTATTATTATTTATTATATATTAATTATTATTATTATTTATTTATTATTGTATTATTAATTTATCTCATTATTATTATTCTATTATTATTTATTTAATTAATTATTTATTATTTATTATTATATTATTATAATTATTTATTTTTATAAGTAATAATAATAAAACATATTTTTTGACTACCAGTCAACCCATAATAATAATTCATAATTTATAATATAATTTATCACATAATTTGTATGTAATGATAGTAATCACAATTTTTAATTAATAATTTCTTTATTTATATATTATTAAATATTATATATTATTATTATTATTAATTATTATTACGTTTTATCCTTATCATTAGAGTTCCAAATGTAACTATATTTTAATCTTATTATACATAAGATTAATAATAATTAATTATACATAAATAAATAAAATAATATAATAACTAAATAATAATTAAAATAAATAATGATTATTAATTATTATAATTTATTATTATTATTATTATTATTATTATTATTAATTATTATTATTATTATTTATATTATTATTTAATATTAATTATTTTTTTTATTTGAATTATAAATTATTATGAATAAACACATAAGAATGATAATTAATTAATAATAATAATAATAATTTAATATATAATACAAATAATAAAATATATAATGATAATATAATTAAATAATGAATGTATAATATAATTAATAATAATTAATAATAATAATATATAATAATATTATAATAATAATTAAAGTCGCTTTTAAGTTCAAATGCAATGGACAATATTTTCAACTTTAACAAATAATTCGGTGTTGAATTGGCACGATATCATATATATATACTATTTATGATAACTACTATTATATATATATATTATATTTATATATAATATATATTTATATTTATTATGATTAATTATATATACATTATATATCTAATATATATATATATAATATTATATTTTAATTATATATATTATATTATTATATATATATTATTATTTTATCAGTTACTACTTCTAGTACCAGTTTTAATTTTCTTCTAGCCACGAATTTTGATGCAGCGAAATTCTGATTTAGGGAATAACTCGGAATGATTTTCATCTAATAAAACAAGTAAGAATAAATTATTATAATAATAATATAATATAAAGAATCCGCTATAAAAATAATAAAAAATAAAAATAATAATAATAAAATAATAAAATTATATAATAAATAATTAATAATGTTAATAATAATATATCATAAAAATAATAATAATCAATAATATAATAAATTTAATAATAATAAATAATAATCATAATAGAGTATAAATATTATAATAGATACTATAAAATAAATAATAGATAAATATAAAAATAATAATAATAAATAATCAATCAATCAATCAAAATAATTCAATATATATTTATAATATATTAATTATAAATAATAATAATAATAATAATAATAATAATAATAATAATAATAATAATAATAATAATAATGATAATAATAATAATAATAATAATAAATAATAATAATAATAATAATATAAATATTAATAAAACTATAAAATAAATATATAACTAAAAAATAATAATAAAAAATAATAAATTAAAAAAAAGTATGATAATATACATTAATAAATAATAATAATAATATTAATATATAATAATAATAATAATGATAATAATATATAATAATATGTATAATAATAATTTTTTTAATAATAATAATATAATAATAATAATAATAATAATAATAATATAATAATAATAATAATAATAATAATAATAATAATAATAATAATAATAATTGCATGTAAACAATTTTTCTCTTTCCCAAAGTAAAGGTGCTCACTTGCAGTTTATATATATATATATATATAATTATTAATTATATATAATATAATATATTATATTATAATATATTAATAATATATATATAATATATAATTATATTATATACTTATAATTATTCTTATATATTATTCCTATAAGGCATGTTGTTATTTTTTATAGCGTGGCACACCATTTTTCTTTGGTCGACCATATTCTTTCTCGAAAATTCCGTTTTCCGCCATTTTGTTGATTTAATTATCGTGTAGGGCACATTCTTACAACTCCTTATTCTCATGTTGATACCCTCTAAAACTTTTTTTAGTTGGTAAAACATGAATACACGTCACCAGGAAGATATAATGACAAATATGGTTGATGATGATGATGATTGGCCCTCTGTTTCCTGATTAGATAACGGCCATAATTTTTTCTATGTCAGTTGCATAAACTTGTTCCTTTAAAGTAAATAAATTTGCCGATTGTCGAATTAAGGGTCAACATCACCAAATTTTATTCATAAATTATGCCTGGTGGATGCGCTAATTATGGACCGGCCAGCGCTTTAATTATCTGGTGGAGCTATTCTGTGGTAGGAGCATCATTAACTATTTCTTTATGCTTGTGGAGCTCATGAAATATAGCTGGTGGAGCGCATAAATATGCCAGTCTGAGTGCATTAATATATCCTAGTGGAAGGCGAATTAAACTATGCCGGGCCGCAATTATTTAATGACTGGTCCAGCGCATTAATATGATTGGTGGATGTACCATTAAATTAATAATTGGTGGAGCAGCATTGTTTAGCTGGTTAGAGAGCATTAAATGATTAATCAATTGAACTCTATTCAGATCAGGGTGTGAAAAGTGAGAAATCATAATTGTGGCCACAGAAAAAAAAGAAGAAAAAAAATACATCTGTTCTTTGTCGAAAAGAAGTGAAAAAAGCATTGGGTCCCAAATTACCATGCACGTCAAACTTGGGCATTAATTCGCCTGACTATACTATTATAATATATATAATATATTATATATATATTTATAAAAATCAAATAATAATGATATAATATTTTTACGTAATAAATGTTATATATATTATATATATATATTTGTATATATATTATGAGTATAAAATATATATTATATTAATATAATATATAATATATTATAATTTTTAGTAGTTAAATCAATTCGTGTTAACAGGTTCAATTGAAAATCTAACACAACCTATATTGCAATTATTTATTTCCCCACACATCTCAACACACTTCTCCTAAGGAATTATATCCCAACTTCATCTTCCCCATAACACAATTATATATAGCTTGACTATTTCCCGGGGACTTCAATGCACCAAATCCCACAGGGCACAATTTCCACATTTACATTCGCTCCACATTCTCAAAAAGAGAAACCAACCTACACGATGACCTCAACAACATAACCAGAGTCCCACGTCCCCCGATATCATCTTGGTTCCCTTCATCACATTCAAGTTACCACAACATGTCAAAATTTTTATCCCAATCCCAATCACATCCCAATACTACTCACAATTTAACATAAATACCTTATTCGCACATCTTTCAAAACAATATTGATCAACTGCAAGAAAGCACATTGGCAAGCTTTACATTGACAGCATAGAAATGGATCTAGAGTTTTTCCAAATAATTGACTTTTCCTAACTCAATACAACAATACAACACTAATAAAATAATTCTAAAGGAATCCAAAAAATTCGTTTCACACAGCTATCAAAAACAATTCAACCCCAACTTTTTACCGGAAATAGACCCCTAATAAAACAAGAAACTCTCCTGATTAACAATTAAACGACTCAAAACATTAAAACCCAACCAAGAAGATACTCAGTCACTCTCCTGGAAGTACTCAACACTATTAAAAAAGTTTAAAAAAAAAACTTACAAAGCGGTGGAACTCGACCAAATACACAATATTCATCTCAAACATTTAAGTATCAAAGCTTTCGGAGCCCTAACTCAAATATTTGACCGTTGTTTGGCAAGCTAACGCTCTCCCACCACTCTGGAAACACGCTCACATAACTTCTACCATCTAAAAACCCTGTTTCGCATAGACTTATCTCATTGCTCTACAATATCCAAAGTATTAGAAAAATAATCCTGAATAGAATATTTCTCTCCATTCCTTTATCAAACTCACAATATGGATTTAAAAAACATATCACTACCACCCTCCTAACTGGTTTAACACAACAGATCCTTACCGGTTTTAACCAATCACATACCTTCTCGCACCCTCCTCGTAGTAATAGACATTAACAAGGCTTTTGACACAGTCCCCTGACACATTTTAAAAGAAAAGGTACTAAATACAAATATAACCATCAAAGACAAAATAAATAATAGCAAAACTATCCTTTCCGATCGTACAGCTACAGTCATACAAGAACGCCATTCCTCTCGTACATACAAATTATTTAATCGAGTCCCCCAGAGAACAGTAGACATTACATAAATTACAATTATAAGTTCCTGTATGCTTTATTTTACATGAAAAGGAGCATGGATTTGTTTTTTTTTCAATTTTCTCCTCTCGGAGGCATGGGTTAATTTAATAAAGATAAAATTTCAAGGCTGAAACTATCATAGACATTAATTTTTTATCATTGTAGAAGTGAATAATTTTTTTTTTTTTTCTGATTATAAAAGCCACCCATTATTAATAATATATAATTAATTTAATATATAATAATATATATATATATATTCTATAATATATATATTATATATATATATATATATTTAATTATATAATATTTTTTTAATAAATATATAAATTATATATATATACCGTATATATATAATATATTATATATATATATATATATATTACATATATATATATATATATATAAATATATATTATATATATATATATATATTATTATATATATATATATATATATATGATTATTTATAATAAATATATTTATTATATATATAATTTTAAATATTATATATATTTATATAGTATATATAATATATATATATACTATTTATATATATAATATATATATATATAGTATATATATATATAATATATGTATAAATTATTATATATATATATATATAGTATATATAATATATAATATAATATTATATATTATATATATATATATATATATTATATATATATTAATATATATTATATTATATACTATATATATATTTAATATATTAATATATATATATATATATATAATATTATTATTATATATATACTTTATAATATAATATATAAATATTATATAATTTAATAATATATATATAATTATATATTATATTTATAGGGTATATATATATATTATAACTACTAATATATTATAATTTATATATATTATTATAGTATTATATCATAATATTATATACTTATATTGTATATTTAAAATGCTAGCACTAAATATTTTAATTATAAAGAAATGTTGCAAGAAGAGAGTCACTTACCAATATTTCTGAGCAGAAAATTGAAAATTAGTGATTGTGTTTTTTCGTCTTTTGGAACTGGAGAGATCAGAGAGCTCCCACGTGACCAAAACTGATGAGCACAAAACCCTCTCTTGTGTGCAAGTAGATCATTTCATATAAGGAAAATCGGAGTAGTTTTGATCACAGCTATTTGCGACTTTTTCTTCGTTATAATTATTGGATTGACAACACTCGTTGTAAAAAATATGACTTTTACAAGACTGTTTATTGTTTGGTGAATCTGGATATGTTTCTTCACTTCCGTTACTGACTTTGATGTTCTTCTCTATATAATATAGGAGATCTTCAATCGGTCTCAGTTTTCAACTGTAAATGTTAATTATGCAGAGCTAAATAATACTATACTAAATCTAACGAATTTTTATTGAACATTATTATCTTGAAGCAGTTCAGACGGTAATATCTCTTTTCTTATTACCAGTATGATTCCTCCATGAGGATTTAAAATATCTTCTGAAATAAATAAATAAATATATAAATAAATAAAATAAATAAATAAATAAATAAATAAATAAATAAACTAATATATATATATTACCTAATATAGTTATATATATATATATTATATATATTTAATATATATATATAATATTATTATATATACTATTATATATACTATATATATATTATAATTATTATATTAGAATATAATATATATATTATTATTGGTATAAAAATTTATATCATTATATACTACTATATAATATATATATATTATTATAATATAAATATATATAATTGATATATAAATTATTTATATTTAAATATATTAATAATACCTATATATATATATATATATATATAAGTATATATATATTATATATATAGGTATATATTTATATAATAAATCATCATCAATCCATCATCATTATCAATCATAACCATCAAACCACTTTTTTTCCCCAAGACTGGGTGTAAGGTGCGTACATGCAATGCACCGGAACAGAAAAGTAGTAGAAGAATATGACGTAAGTCGAAAAGAAAGCCAACCTTAACCGTACCCTTTATAAACTGAGAACTCGTCGCAGTAAGAAAATCCACCATAGAGGCCTTACAGGGACCGCAAACTGGACCTCTCACCATGACATATTGCCCAAATGAATGTGGGGTTCATTCCCTTGGCCCAGGTGGGCTACAAACATACCCTCTCACAAAACCCTGCCATTCACTCCTATTATGAACCTTTTTTCTCGCCTCTGCCAAACTCAATTTCTCTCCTCCATTCATTCCTTTACTTGACTCAATCCACTTTCACTTTTGGTTCTTCCCAGCCGGTCCATTCCCTCACACACACGAACTGTCACATTAACCGCTTAATCAACCATATCTAATGCGAACCATCCACATAAATCCACATGACCAACTATCTTGTGTTCTTGCAACTGTACTGTTTCATTTATTCTCCTCCAATTTATCCCTTTCCTTCACACCACATCAACTCTCGTAATATGTTCATTCCTTCATTTTATCAATTCTTCTCACAACCTAACACGCCCCTAAGATTTGTCCATCTGAACAACATTGAACTTTAGATCTATACCACATTTATGCCATGACATAAGTTCTCACTAGCTATTCATCTTAAAATAGTAACGAAATCATACCTCTTCTATGTAAGACCCTAGCGTCATTCAATGAAATTAAGTCCCTTAACATCCAATACAACGATTTAATTTGTCACCCAGCCACCCTCCTGCCGTCACAACTTTCCTACTACACCTCTAACCTCATTCCGTTCCTTTTTACTAACATTAATACTACCCATAAACACAATATAGAAACTCAGAGCACTTGTTCAGAGCTCACCAACCATAATTATAACTTCCACACTGAGACTGTACTTCAACTCACAATCATAATCCTTACTCTATCTACGTTTTACTTTCAAACCCCTCCTTTTTACACACCTGCCAAATTTCTCTACCAAATCCTCCTCAACTGACTCTCTCAGATTCGCGCATTCGCAAACCAAATCACTGCATATAATAGTAGGGCAACCCTTGCCAATCTCTTCCATTTCTCCATCATTCTAACACCATCCACTTCCACTCCACCTCTTAATTCTTTCATAAACCCTCAACCATATACATAATTGAATAACTTCAAGTGAGAACATAACAATATCCCTGCCTCAACTCCGCTATTATATTAAATCAATCACTTTCCTATCATTCTCATTTTCTTCTACACACGCTTAACTATTGTCATACATACTTTTGATCCATTTCAGATAACGCCTAACCTATCAAACCAATATATCACTGACACCTTCATAGAGCTTCCCTAGTTAATCCTATCATACGCCTTTTGCAAAATCCATAAACTTAAAATACATTTAATTCTCCTTTCCAGCATTTTCTAAATTCATTTGTTCAATGGTATTAAGACTTAATCCACACATGCTCTTAATCACTTCCTAAACGCACCTTGTTCTTCACCAATCAGCCCTTTAGTCACTCGACGCACTCTTTCGACAAAATCCAGCATAATATCTTTCCCACAACACTCAATAAACTATTCCCCTAATAATCCCTACAGTTACCCTTATCCCCTTTACCCTTATATAAGGTACTATTACTGCTCTCCTCCTATAATAATATAATATATATAATATATATTTATATTATATATTTATATATATATATATATATTATATAATATATATTATATATATATATATATAATAATATTATATATATTATATTTACATATACATATATATGATCTAAATTATGTTGCTAATATACACCTTTGAATCTTCGGATTAGCAATTCCGATTAGCAATCTTTTCTAAAGCTCACTGCGGCGAGTATTTATATTTTTTTATATTATATCAATATATATATATTATATATATATATATTATTATAATTAGATATATATATATATATATATATATATATATAGTATATATTTATATATATATTATATATATATATATATATATATATATAGTAGAATATATATATAAATATATATATAAATAATATATATATTATATATATATTATATATAATATAGTATATATATATTATATATATATATATATATATATATATATATATATATATATATATAGGGTAGGAATTGATAATGGTGCTTCTGCTTTTTGTGAGTCAGCCACCCTATATTAAAGAGGAGGTAAATTTTAAAGAAATCTTCATATTCGAAATGAGGTATTTATTTAACATAAGTAATATCAATGAAAGTATAAAAGTAATAAGTCCCTTCTGTTGAGATACTCTTTGTAGGCGAATGCAATCGGCAGCCTATTTCGCATAAGTATAGTGGCGTTTTTTCCGATTTACTTGCCTCAGATCTTTTGTTTAGCGGCGAAATTTTGTGAATCGAAATTCAAGTCGCGCCTTTTCCTTGAAGTTATCGTTCTTTGCCCGGGAGGATAATTCTGAAGAGAGGTAACTGAGATTGATTTAATTTCTTTTTGTTAATTTTATCTGACTCTATATCTACTGAAGAGCATCTCAACAGGCCGGGTTTAAATATCATTTCACTTTGACTTATGCTAAAATTTGCTCGCGCAAATCTACATAAGTACGGAACATAAAATTAATGTTTACAAAGTTATAATGGAGGGCTACATTACTTCCTGCGCTAAACTTACGGAGTGAGAAAGTTATATTTCAATAAGGTGAAAATAATAACTAAAATACATAAAATTAAGTACTTTCAAATGCAAGCATATTTTAATTATGTTCCGAAGACATAAAGTAATACATACAACATAATGACGGCAAAAAATGTATACATGAAATTTGAAGAATATTCAAATACGAACATAACTGGTTACATCCGAAGACTAAACATATATACAGTATTGTGATACATATAAATATAAGTATGTTATATTTAACGAAAATAAAAAGTGCATTTAAACACAAGCATATTTGGTTATATATCCGTTAGATATAAACAAACATACAAACATTTAAATGCATATATAAAAGTATAAAAATGTTAATACATAATAATTATTGATATGAAACAATTGAATTATTCACAAGTTAAATAGGCCACATTGATCGAACCATTAAATCCAAGAAAAGGTCCAGTATAAGACGTTTCTAACGTATCCATGATTTGACCAATGCGCACGTAGTTTTCAAAGTTGTAGTTACGAGAGAAACATTGCTTGACATATGTAGAGACGAAGTTGCTTGAAGTTTAGGTTCTTTATTTGAAAAATTTCTTCATACATAGAAGGGAGAGGGTCACAGAACCATTTAGATTCGAAAAGGAATCAAAGTTTCGTAGTGGAATTCCAATAAATTGTATTTCCTGCCCATAATCCAACTAAAATGAATGAAAGAAATCCATACCATAAAGGAAGTTACATATGTAGAGGCGAAATTGCTTGAAATTTAGGTCCTTTATTTGAAAAATTTCTTCATACATAAAAGGGAGCGGTCACAGAACCATTTAGAATTCGAAAAGGAATCAAAGTTCGTAGTGGAATTCAAAAATGAGTTTCTGCCCATAATCCAAACTTGAATGAGTTGAAAGAAATCCATACCGTAAAGGAAGTTTGCTATGTCTGACAATGAATCCTCGAACTGTGAGAGTTGTGAAAAGATGAAGACCATAATCCAAAATTAGTAATGAAAATTGAAGTTCGTATTGATAATGTTCATTTGCTTGAGTCTTTTTCTCCGAGTGTTTTTATTGGGATTTTTTGTTTTTTTTTTGTTTTTTTTTTTTTTTTTTTTTTTTTTTTTTTTTTTTTGGTGTTTTTCTTTAGTAATCAGAAGGCATTGATTGAAGTTCTGGGTGTTCTACTCAGGGTTCACCAATTATATAGGGTACGACTTGCTAAAATGGTGGCTTATTTTAAGAGCAAGCACCCTATATAAGAGGATGGTAATTTAGAAATCCATATTTCGAATGAGGTATTTATTTAACAAATGTAAAGATGTTCAATGAAAGTAAAGTATTAAGTCCCTTTCTTGAGATACTCTTGTAAGGCGAATTGCAAGTCGCAGCCTTTTCCAGTGCGTTTTCCACAATTGCCTCAGACTCTTTGTTTAGTGCGAAAATTTGTGATCAAAATTCAAGTCGCAGCCTTTCCTTGAAGTTTATCGTTCTTGCCGGGAGGATTTCTGAAGAGAGTATCTTGAGTGAATTTATTTCTTTTGTTAATTTTATCTGACTTTATCTGACTGAAGAGCATCTCAACAGGCCGGGTTTATATAGTATTTCACTTTGACTTATGCTAAAATTTTGCTCGCGCAAATCTTAGCATAAGTACGAACATAAATTAAAATTTTTACAAAGTTATAATGGAGTGCTATATATATATATATATATATATAATATATATATATATATATATATAATATATATATATATATACTATATATATATTATATATATATATATATATATAGAGTATATATATATATATATATATATATATATATATATATATATAACGGTATATATTTAATGGTTCTCAAAAATTACCTCGCAGCAATTTATTGGGAAAGAACGTATAAAAGGGCTTTGTCCTTATTTAATTATTGAGAGGGATATAGAAGTTAATGCCGAAGAAGAAGTATCCAAATTTTGAAAAAAAGTCGAAGGCGGAAAAACTTTAATGTTATTACACTAAGTATGCTAATATATATACAGTATATATATATATATTATATATATATATATATAAATACTATATATATATATATAATATATATTATATAGTATATATATATACTAATATATATATATATATATATTATTATATATTATATATATATAATATATATATATATACCGGTATATATATACTGTATATATATTATATATATTATTATATATAATAATATATATATTTATATATATATATATAATATATTATTATATATATATATATTATTATTATATTTATATATAATATATATAGTATATATATATATATATATATATATATAACCTCACATCAAAGCCTCAAGGATTTGCGATGAGGTTTGAGCTTGTGTGGGTCCCCTGTCTTTTATTTTATGAGAAAATTATTAAGCATTTCAGGATTATTAAAGATAGATGACTCGCATTCACATTTGCATTCGCCCTTGGACACATGCCAATGCGAATATAAAATGGTCTAATACAGCAATTCCCAACCTTGGGGTAATTACCCCCAAAGGGGTAAAATGGGATTTTCCGAGGGGTAAAGATAGGTACAAGGATTAGATCAATCGCTTACAGTCAAAAACAAAATTATTAACAAAATTAATCTGTTATCCAGATCTAACTTAACTAACTAATTTTCATATCATTAGGATTAGTTAGTGAAATTAGAAAATTTTAGTAACATAATTTATTAACCTAAAAATACGAATAACAAGCAGTGCAACGCATCGCGGCTAGAATCGTTGTTTCTGTTTGGTAAGGCCATAAGTTTCGCCCCGCCGCCCATTGACCAATGTGTGATGTGCATGTGTGATTGATCTTGCCGATTTCTTTAGCTTCTGAACATATTTTGATTTGTTTTGACATTAGAACAAAAGCGGTGAGTGAAAATAATTTATGCTTTTAATATCGCTTACAAAGTACTCGCACTCTCTCACGGCCATTTGTAGCGAAGAATCTAAGCTGGGATTTCACTCATTTGGCTTAAATAAATAATTGTTTGCCTGTTTGTTATGCGCATGATTGGATACGATAAGAATTTGGAGGCAAATTCGACATGCTGTTATTCCACACAGAAGTGCGTTGGTTATCACAGAAGTTGCGTTTGGTTATCAACGGGGCAAGGTGGTTGCATCGAGCTCGTATGCCTCGAGAAGAAATTGTCTCTGTTTCTGTGAAATGAAATAAAACCGATAAGGATATAAGAGAAAAGGTTACACGCCAATAATAACAGATAATGTATTTGATTTTCGAAACTTGGGGCATATCTTCGGATTTCTTCTGAGAAATAAATACGTTCTTTAAATCACCTTGCAGGGAATTATGGCAAATATTTTAACAGCTAAGATAAGGTTGCCCTTCATTCGCAAATGGCAGCTTTACACGCCCGAGCTGGAGTTGAGGATGTTTCGATGTTCCCAGAACTAACAATGGTGCTCGACGGAAGAAATGAAAAATGCTCATTCACAGATCAAATAACTCTCTCACTTGTCATCAGAGTACATTCTATCAGCAAATATTTTTCCTGATTTGAAAATCGCCCAAGTAAAAATGCTTGTTGCTAAACCCTTTTCAAGTGGATGAAGGAATGATTTCCAAGAACTGAAATTGAGAACAAACCCACTGAAAATAGATTTTTCGAAACACATTTTTGGGGAAAAGATTGGTACGAGGTATCCTTATTATCGGAAACAGATCTGAAAATACTGAATTCCATTCGCTTACATAATTAAACAGGCTGAGTGTATTTTCTGACAATGGTTGACAATGATACAAAAGCAGGAACCGATTGAACTTTGGACATTATCATCTTCATTTCGACTTACCATGTGCAATTGGCTGAAGCTGCACCAAATATTAAACAAATTGTTAAAACTAAACAATATCAACCGTCTCATTACTTCTTACATTACTTTTCAACATTATTTCTTGATTTAATAATAAATTGCTAAGGAATAAAACAGGTGTTTCTTTGTTTGAATGATTTATTAGAATTAATCTGTAAATATATAATATTTACTTTTCACAATTTAAAGAAAAAAAAGGCAATAGCTAAGGCTAATTTGCTTTTAAACTAAATTTTCTTGGGGGGTATTTGCTAATATCTAACCGGCTTTATGGGTAATAGTCTCAAAAAGGTTGGGAACCACTGGTCTAATAGGACTTGTTAGAAAATTTATCGATTTTTTGTGATAAGTTGGTTAATGTCGTCTGGAGATAGTGTCAGTTATTTGAGTCACTCTCGAAGACCAACAATATTGACAGATTTGTACGTGTGTTTGTACATACGCTCAAGATCAGCTGTTGAAGCCGTTGCGCAATGGCATCCCCATCCAGTGCGGTTTGAGAATACTTCAACATTGTTTCCAATAGCATCGCAAAGTGCACACATTGCAATCGTAATTACTCTCAGAAAGGAAGAACAACATCTGAGTTAAGAAAGCATCTAAGCAGCAAACACAAGAAGATGTAGAAAAGAAAACGAGTTAAAAGGAAAGTATCTCCAATGCCAGCTTTAAGAATGAAGCAGATTATTCTTGAAACTTGTATGTAAAATACAAAAAAATGGAACCTTAAAAACGAAAAAACACAAAGGATGATGGCTAATAAATTTACAGAAATGATAGTAATGAACGATCATCCCTTATCTCACGTTGAAGCATTTATGAAAGTAGTCGTCTCTTTCTACCCGCTATGTTCAAGGAAATACTACGATATTGTTTGTGACGAAAATGTATGACTGCCATAAAGCTAAAGTTTCAGAATTGATAACCTTTCTCTCTCTCTCTCTCTCTCTCTCTCTCTCTCTCTCTCTCTCTCTCTCTCTCTCTCTCTCTCTCTCTGATTGTTCATGCCCTAGATAAGGATTTAAAACGCTAAAATTGTGCGCTTTAGAGCTCACTGAACGGTACATTGTTGAATATCTCAATGACGCATTTAATGGAATTTTGACGAAATGGAACCTATCTCCAGATATTGTTCACTGTGTCATGAGAAATGCTGGTACCAATATAAAGAAAGCTGTTTTTTTCTGAAGTGAATAACACGAAGGCCGTCTACACCTTATTATTAGAAATGGAGTGACATTTTTAACAACAGTCAGCCAAATTCTCTCAAAATTTAGGTCAATTGGGGCAAGCATTAATTATTCGACTATGGCTAAAAAAAATAAAGAAAATACTGGCTAGAACTAATGTTCCACAACTGTATAATAAATGACGTTTCCACGCACCATCAAACAATCATCTAAGTTAGCTTTCTCCACCAACGAATGGCAGATACAAAATCAGTCGTTTCTTTGTTGAAACAGCATGCAAATGATATTAAGGATCAAGAACCTAATGTATCCGACTAATTACATGGCAGTTCTAATGATAAAGTATAAGTGTCTTAACATCTCATAACAATTCCATTCTAACCAACTGCATCAATGTAATCTAATCCCTTGAAGACATCCCCATGAAAATCAACAAAAGCTCGTCATCAATAGCAGACGTCATTTCCCTCGTAACGATTCTAAAGAGAGTATTAGTATCTTCAGACAATGAGAGTCAAGGAACCAAAATAATGAGTGCGACGATATAGAGAGATTAACAAAAGGTTCGCTTTGAGAGAGAGAGAGAGAGAGAGAGAGAGAGAGAGAGAGAGAGAGAGAGAGAGAGAGAGAGAGAGAGAGAGAGAGAGAGAGAGAGAGAGAGAGAGAGAGAGAGAGAGAGAGAGATCAACGACTTTATTCCATAACTTCCTTTAGGAATCCTAAACAAAACAAGCATAATTTTTAGCTTTTCAGTATTTTGAGGATTGTTAAAGTCAGCGTCTGTCGAAAATGTGATAAAATTAAAAAATAAAAGTCTGAAATTGTTAAAAAAAAAAAAATAAATAAATAAATTAATTAAAAAAAAAGCAAATACAACAAATGTTGCTTCAAAACCATCAGCAAACACATTGTCACCGGCTTCATGAATGCAATGAATCTACATTGCAAGTAGTGATGACGATGATGATGAGCTGTCTGAACAAGTATCAATAATCGTCTACCAATACGTCAAAGAGAAACGATCCTCTTGCATGGTAAAGGATGCATGAGGAACACATATTTTTAGCAAGGATTTACTTTCCTTGTCCGACATGAAGTGTTTGTTACCAGTAAACGTCACTTTAATGGCGCGGATATAATCTATGATGAAAAACATTGTAGATTAAATGCTCAGAGAGAGATTAAAAATTACTATTTTTTGAAGTATAACCTTTCAGTAATATATTTCAACTCTAAATTAAGCTATCAACTATAGCTCTTTAAATTAATGAAATGGATTTGCTCTTTCAAAGGAGGGGGGTGGGGAAGAGGTTGGTGGGAAACGTGTATGAGTGGGTCCTCGTACTGCATCCTGGAAACAGAAAATTCAATGAATTTTATTCATTTTCAATTTTTTTTTTTATTTCTGAACACTTAAAACAGAAGAAATTTTTCCACTAAACCTAGCATGAAAAGTAGCATATAATTGGCAATATTCGCATTCGCATTCGCAGATATTAAGAAAATATGCCCATTCACATTCACACTCGCGAATATTAAGAAACAAAATATTCGCATGACATTCGCATTCACGAATAGTAATTTTTTTTTTCGCACAACGTTCTCATTTGTGAATATGGGAAAATAGATATGCGGTCTATCTCTGATATATATATATATATATATATATATATATAGAGTAGTATATATAGTATAGTATATATGTTATATATATTTATATATATATATATATATATATATATATATATATATATATATATATATACATATATATATATATATATATATATATATATATATATATATAGCATATATAGTTATTACATACATATATATTACATACATATTATTATATTAGCTGACTCAGTACTTTAATGGTTTAAAAATTTAAAGTGAA
>JABUQX010031894.1:67500-70000 GCA_015478945.1 Trachelipus rathkii
AAAGTATTTTGGAAAGAATTAAACGAATGCTTGAGTAGTTTCAATTGGAATGAAATGATAAAGTGTGTTTGTTTGGTGATTTAAATGCGAGGATGAGTGATGTAGAAATAGGGGGAATAGTTGGCCCTTTTGGAGAAGGTAAGAACGAAAGTGGAAAAAAGTTCTTGGAATTATGTGCTGCTAGAGAGGAGATAATAGGAAATACGTGATTTAATAAGTGAAGTACACACAAATAAATATACATGGGTTGGTGGAGTGACCGATGATCGCGCACTCCTTGACTATACATGTGCAAAACAGATAGAGTAAGATATGTTGTTGGATGGGAAGGTTCTAAGAAGAGCAGCTAGGGGTATATCCAATCACTATTTTGTAGAAGCAAATTTAATGATGAAAGAAGCTTGGAATGAAAAGCTAGAATTTGGAAGGTTTGTAGAAGTTCCAAGAATAGGAAAATTAGAAACTGTAGAAAATTTAGCAGAATCGGATAGGTTATTAGCCAAAAAAATGGAGAATAGTTGAAAGTGAGAAAGAAAGAGTGGAAGAAAAGTGGAAATATTTTAAAGAAATACTATTGGTGATTTAAAGACAAATTTGTGACGTGAAAAAGATTGGCGTAAAAGGTAAAAGAAAAGGGAGAGAATGGTGGAGTGAAAAATTGGAAACTTATTAAAAGAAAAAAGTGAAATTTTTGAAAGGCAACATGGAAAGAATACAGGGAGGTACGAAATTAAATTAAACAAAAAGTTAAAGCTGCTATGAAAAGGGCTGATTAAAGGTTATATTAGAAAAACAAGGTTCGTAATAAGAGGAAAGGCGTTATTATCAGTGCAAAGGCTTTGAATGGAAATGAAGTTCAAGATGATACCAAAGTTGAGGAAAGATGAAGAGAATTACTAAATGATGGAAGGGTAGAAGAGGACCAAGAAAGACAAGTTAGAATAGAAGAGAATAATAGGGAGGAAGAGTTTAAGAGTAAAAAATGTGGGGAACATTACAAAGAATGAAATCGTGAATTCTTTGAAGGAAACGGATTCAAAACAAGTAGAAATATTAAAAAAAAAAGTGGTAATTGTGTCGCAAAATGGATGATGAGATTATTTAATGTTTGCTGGAAAAGATGCGAGGTCCCAAAAGACTAGCAATCTATAAGGGTAAGGGTGACAAAAAGCAGTGCTCAAACAACAGTTAAGAGTAAAATCGATAATTAGATTTTGAAAGAACAGTGTAGTTACAGGGATAGTAGAGAATGTGTGGATCAGGAATTTACCTTCAAAATATTGGCTGCGAAATATTCATGAAAGAAGCAAAATGTTTTAATGTGCTTCCTTAATTTAGAAAAGGCGTATGGCAGGGTTCAAAGAGGAAATTTGTGATGAGTATTGGAAGGTTACAGAGTTAATGGATTGTAGTTAAATTCTATTAAAGTGTTTTCTAGTAAAAATAGATCATGTTTTAGTATCAGGAGGAAAGAAGGAAAGTTGTTTAAAGTTGGAGTGGGTCACATAGAGAGGCGTGCTGTGCCTCCATAGTTGTTTAATATCTTTATAGATAGTGCAATTAAGGATATAGATAGAATTGGGAAATGAGCTGATATATATCTACATGAGGATAATTGGAAGATCAGCGTTCTGCTATTTGCTGATGATACTGTGTTGGTGGAGGGTTCCAAAGAGAAATTGCTTGATTTGGTGTTTGCGTTTGAACAAGTGTGCATATTTAAAGGACTAAGTATATATTAATCTTACTAAAGTAAAGCTATGAAAATTAGTACAAAACCCATAGGAGATGATACTCAACCTGGGTTGGATATCATATAGTTGAATGGGGAAAGTCTAACAGAAACTATAGTCTTTAGGTACTTAGGGATGGATATTGGGGCTTTCGGTGGGATGAAAGAAGAAATTGCCATAGGGTTTCGGTGGGTGAAGGAATGTTAATTAATCTTAGAGATATATAGAAAAAAGGGAGATTTGTGTAGGAAAGTAAAATTGAAATTGTTGTTCAACTGTTTTGTATGTAAGTGAGAGGTGGACACTAAATTATAAGATAAAGAAAATGATTAAGGTTTTGGAAAGAAAGGCTTACGAGATATTTGTGGGGTAAAGACAAGAGTTGTGATCAGAAATGTAACAATACAAGAAATGTGCGGCTAGGAGACATATCTAATGGAAAAAGTAAACCAAGGGGCACTGAGACGGTATGAACATTGCTTGGATAGAATGATTAGAGATTGGCAAAGAAGGTTTTTATCCGAAGTGATAGGTAGTAAGAGGTAAGACAAACATAATGGAAGTGTCTAGATGGAGTAAAAAAGCTATTAATAGCAAAGGGCATTAGTATTGATGATAGACGCATGATTAGATCACTTGGGGAAAAGAAAATACATGGAAAGTTCCGTTAAGGGTTGAAATTAATTAAACAACTTGAAACAATGCAAATTGGTGAACAGCTTTCCGGATTTGCAACTAACACCACCCTTCAATTATGTGGGAGAAGG